>CM067366.1:5233718-5301218 GCA_034401795.1 Chaetoderma sp. LZ-2023a
GCATGACACGTGTGTTAGGCGTGATAAGACATACAAGTTTGCTAGGAATGTTCACAATGTAAACATTAGCAATATAATAATAAGCATATTTCCAATTAAACCCCAGTTTAAATAGAGGGGCCTGTCTCTCTCCCCACCCATTTCTATAGCTAAGCTCCGACCACTTTATACACGTGCTTGAATTCACCTTTCCAGAGTACCCACACACACCATATGACGTCATAATGAACTGTGTGATGCGTACAATGACATCATAATGAATGACGTCATGAATGACGTCGATAAGTACGTCACGAACGCATATTTGATGACGTTCTATGCGCTGTTGTACACATTGTTTGCTTTTACTATTTAATAAATATTCTGTTGAATATTTTGAAACCATTTTGACTGGGCGCTGTTGCTGCCATATGCTGCAACAGCACCCAGTCAAATTAGTTACAAAATATTCAACAGCTTCCCTGTATAGTTTTCAGGAAATTGATAGCTAGGGCAATTTGGGGATCGATCAATCCCAACACGGCGAGCTGTGGGTGGAGCTTAGGTGGTGATGGGGCGGGGTATAGCTAAAAATAAAACGGCCCATTAGCTTAACACGATGAATACTGAAGTATCAGAATATCATGTTCAAGGTAAGCTGTTCAATGTAAGTTGCTTAAGGTAAGCTGTGCAAGGTAAGCTGTTAAAGGTAAGTTGTTCAAGGTAAGCTGTGCAAGGTAAGCTGTTCAAGGTAAGTTGTTCAAGGTAAGTTGTTCAAGGTAAGTTGTTCAAGGTAAGCTGTTCAAGGTAAGCTGTTACAGGTAGATTGATCAAGCTAAGTTGTTCAAGGTAACCTGTTGAATATTTTATAACTAATTTGTCATATATTTGAGTGACGTTTTAACCTGTTTGCCCTCGCATGGCTTAGTGGTAGCACAATTTTGGTGCAGGCCTGCACTAGAGCTCACAATATGCCCAAGATATCATAGTAACAAGAATATAGAGTATAAAACAGTCAAACCCTTTCAATACTCTCATAAGACTCTTCTGAAAATGAGTATCTCCAGGATTATAATATAATGCAAGTTACCTGTTAGGACATGCAAGCAATCTTTCTATAGATAGTCCTAGCCGAGCTAACACAGTGAATACAGCGAGATCTGTTCATTAAGTGACATTATTACTACAATCAGCTGAATTATTTAGCTTCTTTGTCGGCTCTGTGGTAAGTCGGTACACTTTGGACTGTATGTAGACTTTACCTAGTAACAAGTAACGCGTCAGGAAATGGTTCTCTTTGACGCCATTCACCTCGTCTGCTTGAGCGGTGTTATCAGTGCCTCATTCAGACAGTTACCCTAAACGACGGCTAATTAATACCAAATTTATTCTTTTCAAAACTGATTTGAAATCAGTACTGTAATGGTGGATAACAGACCGATGCCGTGTACACATAAGCGTAACACCCCTAACATTGCGAGTACTTGTAAGCGGGGTTAATGATTTAAACCTATATCACGTTCAAGTTATAACACGTGCTACCGAGGTAATATCAAGCACTACCGCCACGGGTCTACTGGTCAGTTCATAGAGAGTAGAATGCAGGTATGTTTGTGTGAATGATTATAATACGAGAATGATAACAATCATAAGCGTAGCAAGAGGGAGGCCAGGGGTGGGACAGTTTCCCCACCCATCCATACACACTTTTGGAGCCGGGTGGGTGGCCAACTATATATGTTAGTGTAATGTTCTAGCCAGGACTTAATAAGAAGCAACAATATGCAACTTCAACGAGAAAGACACAACTAGAAGTTAGGGTTAGGGTCAGGGTCCCTAACCATAACCCTAACCCTGAGACTTAATAGACCAACTGCCACACCGAATCATGACTATTGATATTGACGTGTATAAAACATAAAGTGTACGTCTGTAACATATTCTTAATAGTACAATAGAGTAGAGCAGCCACAGAATACAGTACGGACGACGACGACAACAACGATGCACTGTATTCTGTGGCTGCAGTAGGGGAACATCATAGCCCTCCCTCATTCCCGTCCGTCCGTCCGTCCGTCTGGCCGTCCGTCCTTCCTTCCTTCCTTCCTTCCTTCCTCGCTCTCTCTCCCCTCCTCCTCCATTCCTTCCTCCATTCCTTCCTCCCTCCCTCCCGCCCTCCGTCCCTCCCTCCCTCGGTCCCTCCATTCTTCCTTCCTTCCTTCATCCATCCATCCTTCATTCCTTTCTTTCTTTCTTTCCCTCCCTCCCCCTCCCCCCCCGCCCTCCGTCCCTCCCTCCATTCTTCCTTCCTTCCATCGTTCCTTCATCCATCCATCCATCCTTCATTTCTTTCTTTCTTTCTTTCTTTCTTTCTTTCTTTCTTTCTTTCTTTCTTTCTTTCTTTCTTTCTTTCCTTCTTTCTTTCTTTCTTTCTTTCTTTCTTTCTTTCTTTCTTTCTTTCTTTCTTTCTTTCTTTCTTTCTTTCTTTCTTTCTTCTTTCTTTCTTTCTTTCTTTCTTTCTTTCTCCCTCCCTCCCTCCCTCCCTCCCTCCCTCCCTCCCTCCCTCCCTCCCTCCCTCCCTCCCTCCCTCCCTCCCCTCCCCCCTCCCTCCCTCCATACTTCCTCCCTCATTCCCGCCCTTCCGTCCATCCGTTTGTCCTTCCTTCATTCTTTCCGTCTTTCCTCCCTTCCTTCCTTCCTTCCTCCTCCCTCCTCCCTCCCACCCTCCCACCCTCCATCCCTCCCTCCATTCTTCCTTCCTTCCTTCCTTCCTTCCTTCCTCCCTCCCTCCCTCCCTCCCTCCCTCCCTCCCTCCCTCCCTCCCTCCCTCCCTCCTTCCTCGATCCTCGCCCCCCTCCGTCCCACCCTCACTCCCTCCCGCCATCCCTCCCTCCATTCTTCCGTCCTTCCGTCCTTCCGTCCTTCCGTCCTTCCGTCCTTCCGTCCTTCCGTCCTTCCGTCATTCCGTCCTTCCGTCATTCCGTCCTTCCCCCCCCTCCCCCCTCCCTCCCTCCTGCATCTGTCCCTTCTTCCTTCCTTCATTCATTCGTTCTTCCTTCATCCGTCCTTTCTTCCCTCCTTACTTCATCCATCCTTTCTTCATTTATCTTTCTTCTGTCACTCCTTCCTTCATTAACTGGATGGATGGATGGATGGATTGATGGATGGTTGGGTGGATGAATGGATGGATGGGTGGGTCGATGGATGAGTGGGTGGATGGATGGATGGATGGATGGGTGGGTGGATGGGTTGGTGGGTTGGTGGGTGGGTGGGTGGGTGGGTGGGTGGATGGATGGATGGAGGGAACTCGAAATTCATATTGCTCACTAAATCTTTCAAATACACTTGAATCCTATTAGTCTAAATTTTATAGACAATTATTTAATTGTTGGAAATTAAAAAATGTTCTTTCCTAAATTCGACTTCAAAAGACTTGGAAACAAAGTCCAACAACACCTTTTGAAATATAGTTCACTGTTCAAATGATTAATGACCGTTGTGTGATCCCTTTGATCAATCAACAGACTGATACTAGAACCTCGTTCAGAAAGGGATACCTTCTGAACAAACAGAATCGAGCTCACTGGGTTAATATGCATGGCTTGATCTCCTTGATCAACCGCCACTCATTCATGAGAGTATTACTGGAAGCCCACTCAATCAACGTCAATGGATTTAGACAATAGTTTTTAAACATCTGTGGCAGTCCAAATCTTTAATGTGAATAACATTTAAAATTTTCAAAGTACAATTGAACACTAATCTAAGCCACATCCATAAGGCTATCAATTCTAATAAATAGACAGATTTTTGGTGGACAGGCAGATTTGTTCTATGGCCTGAAGCTGATAAACCTTGTCGAAACCGGTCGCCCACTTCACGACAGTGCATAAGATTATTGGTAATATACACAATTATCCTTTGATAGTTTATATGAATTATTTAAATATTAACATGCTTAATTATAACCTTCTTTTTTCAGCGGTAGATTTTTGATATGCTTGTAGATTTTGTTAGGCTTGTAATTCGATAGACTTTCCTTGGTTCACGATTCCATTAGGTCCCCTCAACTTGTTGGTATTCTTGTAGATTTTAGTGGCAGAAACATTGAATTATCTAACTAGTAACATTATGGCTGGAGTTAGCAAGAGTAGAAGACGGGATGACAGGAGGTCTAACGACAGTCGCCCGCCATCTGCCCAGGCTGCACTAACCAAGTGTTACTACATGATTATACAATGCTTTCACCACCTTGGCATCTTGAATGCTCATGTACGTAGGGGCAGTTTGCCTCCTGGATTGAGCTGGAAAGTGTCAGAGTTAGAGAGACAGAATTTCTTCTGTAAACCAGCGATGCCAAACGCCGAGGTCCGTAAGGACATCTTAGCAGCAAATTTGAAATGGGCCATATCTTTACTTCAGGTTAACATTAGTCACTATAATTTCCAGCTTGGTCGTCTTATGTCACTCCTCATCGAAGTTCAGTCCAAACCAAATTTAGAATTAGGTAGAGCGAAGACCACAGCAATAAATTGGGCCCGAAATAACTATGGCAGGAAGTTTCATTCTTCATCAATTGATCAGTTTTATGATTTCATCAGACCTTTTGATCCGCATTTTAGAACCTGCCATAGTACAACACCCCCTGCAGGGTCACCTGTGACCTTACCAGGAACACCAACTGCAGGGCCCTCTGTGGTCCTACCAGGCACACCGACTGCAAGGTCAGCCTTGACCGTACTAGTCATCCCACAATCAAATCGGAAACGGAATAGGTCACCCACTGAGAGTCCCCCAGTAGTTAAGCGGGTGAATAACCAGTGCTCACCAGTGCTCCCCCTGCAGTCTCCTGTGGTGGATCCGCTCCTGATTCCACTGCCAGAATGGTCACCGTCAGTGTCTACTCATGTGGATACTAGTCAGATCCCTCTTCCGGTCTCGCCACTGTCCCCAGTCGAGTCCACCACCCCCCCCCCCCCCCTTCCACAGAGAGCAGCTACTAACCGAGCTGGTCAAAAGACCAGATCGTCGACGCCGAGGTCCAAGCCACCACAACCTAAATTTACGCCCACACCTAAGCCCAAACCTACGCCTAGGGATACACCCAAAGAGCATAGGTCTTTCTACAAGTTTCGGTTCGTGGTGGATAACAAGAATGAATGGCGCCTGCCTACTCTGAACAAGAAGATTCTGCTGATTGGGTCTTCAAATTTAGCTCGTATCAATCAGACACCTCATCCATATATGCAGGTAGCAATTTATCCAGGTGCTAAGATAAACCACATTAGGAATATGGTTAGAAAATACAATGAGGTCTTCCAACCTCAGCGTATCATCCTTAACATCGGAATTAATGATAAGGACGAACTTCAGCATGACACCTCCCAAAGAATTGAGAATCTGTTTAGTACCATGCGTTCAAAATTTCCAAAGGCTAAAGTTCACTTTGCCAAATTAAATTATTCGAAGCACCTGACTACAACCCAGAAACGAAACATACAATTCGTTAACAGCCGTGTAGAGGCCTTAAGGGCCAAGGGCCCTATCCTGCCCAGCCTCCCCGTGTCTGAATTTCAGGTGGTTGAGGACAACATCCACTGGACTGAGTGCACTGCAAATAGGATGTATAATAGTTGGTTATCGCACCCTAATTTAAACTAACTACGGGTCAGGGTACTAACCACCCAGAAATTGGCCTGGGTGGTAATATCGTTAACCTAACTGGTTCTACATTGTCTGAAGCAGAAAGATCTTTGCTAAATCTCGGGCTAACATATGTACCAACACCACGGCCAAAAGTCGACATAGATGCCCTTTTAGATAATGGCTTATGGGAAATTGAAGAATTTTCTCACCGTGTAAAATTAGCAGACTTTTTTCGAAATTCCAAGAAAAACAACTTTCTACCTTTTGTTGAAAAACTGGCTGGGCACCTAACTCGAAGTTGGTTGACCCTGCATCCCTGATAGTATAAAAACTATCAAGGAGCGTGTTGAAAATTTAGAATTTCCTAAAAATCATCAAAATTTGTCATATCAAGAACGTTTAGCCTTAGCAGGTTTGCGTAAAAACAATGACATCGTTATAAAGCCTGCTGACAAGGGATCTGCTACTGTAATAATGCGTAAGGATAATTATATTCGTGAAGCGCATCGGCAACTCAGTAATCTGAAACACTACCGCAAATTAGACGAACCACTCTGGCAAAATAATTGTGATAAATTTAATGGAATCCTTCAAGAAATGGCTGACAACAAGGCCATAACGAAAAAGCAGTTTAAATACCTTACTGCTAAACGAGATTCAAATCCACGTACGTTTTACCGTTTGCCAAAAATTCATAAACCTATTGAGTCATGGTCCGACCCTATGATACCAGCGGGTCACCTATTATCTCTGATTGCGGCTCTGAATCTTATCGAATTAGTGAAATTATTGATTACCACCTACAACCAATTGCGAATAGACATTTCAGCTTTTTGAACAACACTGAGGATTTCCTATCCGAGGTCTCCAAAATTTCTGTTCCTCCAAACTCACTCTTGATAACCCTCGACATCGATGCTATGTACACAAACATTGACATCGAAAGGGGTTTGACTTCTGTTCGCAGAGCATTTGATAAATATCCTGATAACAATAGGCCCACTAGCGAAATATTAGCTCTCCTGGAGCTGAGTTTAAAGGGCAATGATTTCGAATTCGCTGGCGAAATCTACCAACAAATCTGTGGATGCGCTATGGGTAAACGTTTTAGTCATAGTTTTGCCAACATCTATGTAGCTGAGTGGGAAGAAGATGCGCTTAACAAATGTCCTAAGCAGCCCTTATTTTACCGCCGGTACCTCGATGATATTTTTATGATCTGGAATCATTCGAGGGAAGAGTTTGATGAATATTTCACTATTTTGAACAATCACGATCCTAACATCAAACTTAAAGCCAACATCGACCAGTCGTCCGTAGACTTTTTGGGCGTTACTCTCTACAAAGGTGTAAATTATAACACGAGTGGGCTTCTTGATTACAAAGTATTCTTTAAGCCCA
Source organism: Chaetoderma sp. LZ-2023a (assembly GCA_034401795.1). Classification (NCBI taxonomy): domain Eukaryota; kingdom Metazoa; phylum Mollusca; class Caudofoveata; order Chaetodermatida; family Chaetodermatidae; genus Chaetoderma; species Chaetoderma sp. LZ-2023a. The sequence goes on from CM067366.1 coordinate 5,240,745, forward strand.
CCGATTCCCATCAACTACTGCATAAAAAATCTTTCCATCCACCTCATACTTTTAAAGGTATTGTCAAATCACAGATTATCCGATTTCACCGAAATTCTAGTGATAGAAAGAATTTTGAATCTGCGTGTTCCACCTTATTTAAAGCCCTCAAACCGAGGGGATATTCAACACGATTTTTGCGCAAAATAAAGTCCGAAACTTTACATGATTTGGAAACTATTACTGATAAGGCTGCCGATCAAAAGCCTACCAAAATTCGTCACAATCGTCCGATTATAGGCGTAGGACAATCTCAGAAATGTGGACAGAAGAGGTGTAAATTAGACCTCTATCTACCTAATCAGAAAACATTTGTCAGTTATCAGAACAAAAGCAAATTCCAACTTTAGTCTAATTTAGATTGCGATTCTAAAAATGTTATCTATTTATTATCTTGCAAATTATGCCAAATGCAGTATGTCGGTGAAACAAAATGCCCTTTAAGATTCTGTCGATAGACACTTTGAAATTATGCCTATTGAGCAACTGCCTCTTTCTGCTACGGCCGAAGAAACTGATAAACAAAGAAAACTTCGAGAATCATTTTGGATTAAGCAACTGAAAACAAAATGGCCGAGAGTTTAACACACAATCGAAAAAATGTTGAAATTTCTGAAATTTTGAAAGATGAATATCATAAATTGCAGGATAAAATGAAAGAACCTCTCAATTTGCGTCCAGTGATAGCCTTTAAGAAAAACTCCAATCTACGTGACATCTTGGTTAAATCGAAATTAACTCTTCAAAAACCTTCAGAATGAATAATATATATTATTCATATTTTATAGGCCATACCGCCTCTATCAAACAAACATAGCAAATCTCAGACAATAAAATAAATAAAAACTATCTCCCAACCTTGAGAGATCCTGAGCCAGTGCGTTTAATCATATAACCACCACCACCACCATTACCACCACCATTACCACCACCAGCAACACCACCACAACCACCACCACCACTACCACCATCCCACTACCACCATCCCACTACCACTACCACCACCACCAGCACCACCACCGCCACCACCACCACCACCAACACAAACCCCACATCTGTTTATTGCTATGTTTTAGGCAAAGGTCTGAAATGGTTATTCAAAAGAGCCGGATTATCGAGCTACAGCGAGTTGTTGTCAGCACGTATTTGAAATGGTTAACCTGCGTCATCTCATTACTATTGTCCGAGTATAACACTGATGGTAAGCTAATTAATATGACAATGTTGTAGTGTGGTTGGTGTGAGCGAGCCAAAATCTTATTCCAGTGGAGTTATGTGTGAGAGTGCCCCCGTGCGTTTGTCTGCGACGTCTCTGCGCATTCTGTCATCTGAGCAATATAATCTAAAGGGTGGGTGGGTATTGACAGGAAGGAACGGCTTTGTAATACATGTAACGTAGTAGAAACAGAAATACATTTTCTTTTCTGCTGCGAAAGATACACAAAAGAAAGAACACAATTTATACCTGATTACTGCTTACATAGTAATGAGGTATAAATTGTGTTCTTTCTTTTGTGTATCTTTCGCAGCAGAAAAGAAAATGTATTTCTGTTTCTACTACGTTACATGTATTACAAAGCCGTACCTTCCTGTCAATACCCACCCACCTTTTAGATTCAGAACACAACAGAGAAAACTCAAGGCCTGTTTGCGATCTGTAGCAAACCAATACTGAATAGGTTATGTAAATATCTGCGGCTCTCAAAGAAAAAAGACAGATCCGCTTCACAACAACAACAACAACAACAACAACAACAACAACAACAACAACAACAACAACAACAACAACAACAACAACAACAACAAAAACAACAAAAACAACAACAGCTACAACAACAAAAACAACAACAAAAACAACAACGACAACAGCAACAGCAACAACGACAGCAACAACGACAACAGCAACAGCAACAACAATGACAACGACAACTACGATAACGAAAACTACGATAATGACAACGACAACTACAACATTAGGAGCACCTCGGACACACACCTCTCTACTACGACCAACGCAACAACCACGGCTCCAGCACCAATATGCTACAATCATCACCACCACCACCACCACAACAACAACAACAACAACAACAACAACGACGACCATGCAATCGACAAGAACAAAGATGTTGACAACGACAAGGAATAAGATGTCAAAACAAAATATTTCAAATACGCAACGGCAGCAGCTAATCATAAAATAATAATAATAATAATAATAATAATAATAATAATAATAATAATAATAATAATAATAATAATAATAATAATAATAATAATAATAATAATGATAATGGTAATAATAATAATAATAATAATAATAATAATAATAATAATAATAATAATAATAATAAAAATATTAACCACGGCCATAGTATAAATATCTATAATAATAATGTGTACCCCATATGCTGTGTAAATGGCCTGGGTGAATAAAGAAAACTGAAAACTGAAACTGCAGTGTGTGTGAGAGTGCCCCCAGGCGTTTATTAGCGACGTCAGGGAGCATTCTGGCATTTAAGTTATGTGTGGGACTGTTACCAGGCGCTTGTCTGCGACGTCTGAGAGCATTCCGGCATCTGAGTTGCATGTGCGAGTATCGCCAGCCGTTTATCTGCGACGTCTGAGCATTCCGTCATCTGAGGTGTGTGAGAGTGTCCCGAGGCGTTTGTCTGCGACGCCTGAGAGCATTCTGGCATCTGAGTTGTTTGTGAAAGTGTCCTCGTTCGTTTATCTGCGACGTCTGAGAGCGTTCTGGAATTTGAGTTGTGCGTGCGTGCGTCCCTGTGTGTGTGCGTGCGTGTGTGCATGTCCCCAAGCGTTTGTCTGCGATGTCTGAGAGCATCATGGCATCTGCTGAGTGTTTGTATATGAATGTGTAGAAAGACTTTATTGCGCGGCCGGAAATGCAACAATCCCAACATTTAGTTGGGTATAGAAGTGATTAAAACTACGTATTATGGACGCCGATTGCGCGTTACTTTACTAACTGTGAATTTCGGTCGAAAGCAAGATAATTCTATTTAAGGCGTAGCCCCAAATGGTTTAATTAACCTTTTATGTGTATAATACATATAAATTGCCATATCTTGTTCTATAACCATCAGCTGTATGTATTGAGAGTCAGAGTGTCACGTGGAATCTGCAAGCTGTACAAGACAAACAGATCATTTATGCCTACAATGATTCCGCCACCAGGTGAGGCTAACAGTGGTATATTATATCCTACCATGATTCAGACAGCCACCAGGTGGGGCTAACAGTGATGCATTCTATCGCTACATATCGTTTTGTCGCTTCTTGAAACCGCTGATTGCAAATTATATTTGTCATGCATATCCTAACCACATCGATCCTAACCACATCGAACAACACCAACACAAACACCAACGACGACGACGACGACGACGACGACGACGACAGCATTCATTTTGTCACTGTGTGGGGATTCCCGCTGTGTGTTCAAGACGATAATTACATTGGTTGTTCCCAATGCTAGTTAATTTATGTGGCCCCAGGCTTCGATGGATACCGAACTGATGATCAAAAATATCTCCATTATTTGCATGTGATAATAATATTAACGATTACAGGTAATCCCCACGATCACCCCAGATTGATCTTTGCATAAGCTCCGAAAATCCTACTTGTTATGGTTTCATGACTGTGTAAGGAGGGTGCATGTTCAAGCGGTAATATTTAATATTGCCGGAGAAACAAATGCTTATTAAGATGGCGAATAGGAGTTGTGAACGCGTGTAACAGGATTTCCCCTGTCTTTAATAAAATACCGTGAGTCTAACTCCATTGGTCCATATACTAACTGGTCAATAATAGACCAGAGATTGTAATATCAATTATACACAGGTGACGGAAATCTAGGCGACTAGTGTTATAGCACTATCATACATTAGTATCAACATGTGCTCTGCGTTTTATGTTGAAACGGGACCTAACCCCCATTAGAAATTGGCAGAAACGCTGCATCTCAGACATAATCTGTATATTCTCATAACAAAGCATTGTACCGATATTCAGTTAATTGTGGACAGACGGATGGACAGACAGACAGACAGGTGGAGAGCAAACCTATAGTCACACACACCCCCACCCCACCAGTTTTACCAGTAGGATAATAATAATAATAATAAAAATAATAATAATAATAATCGATTGTTTTCCATCCACCAATTGAGTCAGTCAAACCTATGTGTATTCTTAATGTAATTATGGACTTTCTGAAATATGAAACAGTTTTCTTCAAAGCCAATGTCGCGTAGTTGATTATGCCGTCATATGATTGAGTGAGGAAATGGATTCTAGTATACATTTTCGAAATCTGTAATAGACCACATCTTATTTAGCTTGAATTGACTGAGCAAAATACCATAGATAATGACACTGGTTAGTCTGATTTGCATCCAAGAAATTAATATTTTGCTTCAAGAGGCAGCAACAGCGACCAGTCAAATTAGTTTCAAAATATTCAACAGCATGTTTATTAAATAGTGGTAACATAATAGAATCATTTATGATATAATGATTATGACGTCATCCTACACGCCACTTAGCTGATTATGACTTCATATGACGTCAGATTGCTAGATGGATACTCTGGAATAGTGAATTGATATCCGGGGATGGCGTGTACTCAACTGGCGATAGAAGAAGACAGACTCGTATAATATGAACGCGCCAAGGCTGACCATTGATGTCCGGGGATAGCGTGTACTCAACTGGCGATGGAAGAAGACAGACTCATACAGAAACGTGCCATGGCTGGCAATTGATATCCAGGGATAGCGTGTACTCAACTGGCGATAAAATAATACGGACTCATACAGGAACGCGCCATGGCTGACCAATGATGTTTGAGAACAAGTTGTGTTCAACTGGAGATAGAAGAATACAGACTCGTACAGGAACGTACCATGGCTGACCATTGATGTCCGGAAATAGCGTCATATGACGACAGATTTGCTAGATGGATACTCTGGAACGGTGAATTGATATCCGGGGATGGCGTGTACTCAACTGGCGATAGAAGAAGACATACTCGTACGAAACGTGTCATGGCTGGCAATTGATATCCAGGGATAGCATGTACTCAACTGGCGATAAAATAAGACGGACTCATACAGGAATGTACCATGGCTGACCATCGATGTCCGGGGATGGCATCTACTCAACTGACGATAGAGGAGACAGACTCGTACAGGAATGCACCATGGCTGACCACTGATATCCGGGGATAGTGTGTACTCCAATGGCGATAGAAGAAGACAGACTCGTACACGAACGCGCCATGGCTGACCATTGATGTCCGTAAATAGTGTGCACTGAACTGGCTATGGAAGGCGACAGACTCGTAGAGGATTGCGCCATAGCTGAATATTGATATCCCGGGATAGCGTGTACTCAACTGGCGATAGAAGAAGACAGACTTGGACAGGAACGCACCATGGCTGGCCATTTATGTTCGAGGATAGGTTGTACTCAACTGGCGATAGAAGAAGACAGACTCGGACAGGAACACACCATGGCTGACCATTGATGTCGGGGGATGGCGTGTACTCAACTGACGATAGAAGAAGACAGACTCGGTCAGGAATGCGCCATGGCTGACTATTGCTACCGGGGATAGCGTGTACTCAACTGGTGATAGAAGAAGACAGACTCGGACAGGAACGCACCATGACTAACCATTTATGTCCAGGGATAGCGTGTACTCAACTACCGATAAAAGAAGACAGACTCGGACAGGAATGTACATGGCGTGCAGGAAAGCGTCGTGGATACGTATTGATCAGCTGTCGAGTCGTACTGTTCTATTCACCGGATCGGTGCTTATGATGAAGATGAACATGCCAGAAACTAATTTCATTTAGCTAGTTTCATCGTGCTCTAGTTGAAGTAGATGTCTGTCTGTATCTACGATTACTATATTCTGCAGCACTAAAAGTAGAAATATCCTACAGCTGCAATCAGTCCTTCTTCGCTTTTAACCATTGTGTCATGATTCAGAATGTAGCGTGCCATGATGTAATGATATTTTCAGAGAATAACACCATGCAGCGTAATCTATTGGAGCGACACATGGGCCGATGTTAACTCTGAACCTCGTTGTGTCACTATGCTCTATTGAAATTCCCTCATCATCGGTTTTATCCATCTAAGCGCGAATCCGGGAGGTGGCATTACTGTTGATGTGAGAACCGGTTCTGTTGAGTCACTAACGAGACGAACGGGATCAGGTTTAAATGATGTTCTTAGGCTGGCGAGCTCGGGTATTTTGAATTTGTATGGTCCTTCTACCCACCTCCCCTTTTATCTCCCACTCCTCCAAAGTAATCCGTTCCAGAAGGTCACCCATCACACTGGACAGTTGCTGCATCTCTTCCATGCCACAATTTCTATTATCATCTGATGCCACAGGAGATCAGATCTCTCCGGGAGCCATACACCGCTAAAGCGCATCGGGCACTTGAGCGATCCGCTGGGCATGTGCGAATGAGATGAAAATGTTGAGTAGGGTCCAATGACGTCTATGTTAAGTCGGATCAGGTGGCAATATATGACACCTTCGAGAGAATCTGATGTGCAAGGGTGTTGGTTAGTGATGAGGCCATGCAATTTGAAGAGATTCGTATAATGCAATGGGTTGGGTTGGCACCGAATCCTAAGGGGTAATATGACCGTACTTTTGTCTGCTTAAGTTTCAAGGAAAAACATAAGTTCTTAGGTGATGTGTAATGCACAAGATCAAGACTTAGAGAGAACTATTAGCAAATGAGCTTATTTGCAAACAGAAAGAACAATTTCCCAAATTACAACCAGGAGGCACTAGCTAATAAAATAAATCTCTTAGTTTTAGCTAGAGGACAATGAAGTTACTCTATCACAGCTAACATGTATTCAAGAAAAAGTATTGCTGAAATATCAGAGATCACATAAAATGGGCAATTAATAACTGACAGCGTGATTTACCTAAAAGTTGTTATTGATAATAAATCGGATGTCAGCTAGGTGCCCTAAACAATAATTAGCCTAGAGACTAAATCTTAACAACAATCTGCCAAGTAATGATGCTGCGATAAAATACTGTAATTAGATAGCGATTGATCACACTTAGTCTAGCTGGCAATACAGCCCAAGGTAATTTGAAAACGCTGTCATGTAATAAACAGTCAGACAACAACTCTCCAAAATAAACTATTCCGGCTTGGATATAACTGCAGGTACTATCTTGGTAACAGTGTTTCTGTACCGGATCAATAAGCAATTCGGCCCAATTGTAAACGGCGCAGGCCCAAATACCAATTTGTTATCGGCACTCCCGTTTGTAAATAGCTCAGACCCATGTGACAATTTGTTATCGGCACACGCTTCTGTAAATGACGCAGGCCCATATGACAATTTGTTTTCGGCGCCCCAGTTTGTAAATGGTGCAGACCCATATGGCAATTTGTTATCGGGGCACCCGTTTGTAACAGGCGCATGGTCCATATGCAAATTTGTTGTCAGCGCGTCCATTTGTAAACGGCGCTCTGTCCATATGGCAATATAAAGCTTGCGCCAATAAGAAATGCGCATAGTTGTAAACGAATTGTGGTTTCTACTGCTACCTTCGTAGATCAAGGATTAATTTTCAGTCACTGTGGTAATTTATTTGATATGTCTTACTGAAAGAAACACCGTCTATCAAACAATGCGGTGGCCATTTGCTGACGTTTGAGATGCTTGGGGAATCGCTGAGCGAGGTGTGACGCACACGTTGATGGAATGAAAGTGCGGTTTTAGCAGCACACGCATACGGGCAGATTTGTCTGAACAGCCGAAAAGATTGCTGAAATTATGAGTAAGACGGAGTTAATGAATGGATGGATGGATGTATTGCCTATTGGTGCATGTTTAACATTGGCATATGGACCATGCGCCGTTTACAAGTGGGTGTGCCGATAACCAATTGGTATATGGGCCTGCGCCATTTACAAACGGGCCCCAATAACCAATTGCCATATGGGCCCTGCGCCCTTTACAAAAGGTCACGCCGATAAACAATTGGTATATGGCCCTGCGCCATTTACAAACGGGAACGCCGATAACAAATTGCCATATGGTTCTGCGCCGTTTACAAACGGACGTGCCGATAACAAATTGGTATATGGGTCTGCGCCGTTTACAAACGGTCCTGCACTGTTTACAAACGGTCTAAATTGGTTATTGGGTCGCTACATCGACACTATTTGGAAGCAAGGTCAATCAAAGCAATAAATGCAATCTGGCAGTTGTGTACCAAATAGAAAGCACTCAGACAATGTTCAACAGCAAGAAAAATTAAGTGGGCTTCGACGATGCTGCCTGGTATCGAATTACCGCAGTGAATGCAATCCTGCGATAAGTACCAAATGGAAACACTCTAACAACAAACTAGAACCCTGATGATTAACACGTGAGACGGTTCAAGGGGCTTATAAAGTGCCTAGAAGAACCCGTCAAGAAAAGTAACCCCGTGTCGCTTATTGAACAGATTAACAGGATAACTTTGCCTGCAAGGATAATCCATATTTATTATAAAGAGGATATGGATGTCAAATGACAAAGTTTTATAATCGCCGGTTACTGAATCGATTTAATAATAACTAATTGAAAGATCTCCTTATACATTGGTAGCCAGAAAATAAAGATCTTTTGCTAAACCTTTCTGACTGTTGGGCGAGGAAAAGAAACTTAGCGCACAATGACTTTGACATTTGATCTTTCTCGGACGGTGTAAATGAAAAAGCTAGAGGCATCCAATCAGATGACCTTGCTTCTTATCCTTAACCTTTGTGTCAAGTTGTGAAAAAAGCTGGAGTGATTCAGTCAGATGACCTTGAAATATAGTTTTGTTCCCGAGAGACACTGAACAAAATAGTGTCAAAGCGGGTTAAGTAGTTAAAGAACGACCTTTGCCTCCTGATCTTGTCAGAAATTAGGACACTTAACAATGATTGAAGCATTTTACAAAGAGATTTGAAATCTTAAATAAATGACTTTATTTGAATAATAGAGCTGGTAAACACCTAGTGTAGTGTTTTGAACAATACGTAAATCTGCAGCCTGCTTGCACTATTGAACGTGTACCTACCTACATGAGTGCAATTTCCATACATAATTGACTATAATCAGCGATGCTCCAGCGTTGCTACAATGACTGAGGAACATCCAGGATTAAAATAAGATCTACCGGAAGTGCTGTTTTCAATCAGTAATTTGAACTTATTTCAAAGTGCCAGCAATAGCTCACTAGTGTAAATTGATCACACTGAGTTTCACTGAATTATAATGGCGCCAGTTTACCTTGCATAGCTACTTGAAATCGAGACGGCCGTGACTTTATTATAAGAATAGGACAATGTTTCGAAATCCCTGACTTTCTCATATTTTATGAAAGACAGAACGGAAGTTGGGTTCATTTAGTCAGACAATTTAATAAAGGGGTTATAATTAAAAGATTGCCTGCTGAACTTTGTCCTGAAATCCAGGGCGTGCATAAAATTCATGCTGCTTGAAATTGCAGGTCAAGTCTGAGTATCGCTCCAAAAATGGCATGCACCAATTCTACTCATGAAGTCTGTCAAACACCCCCGTCGAGAAAGCATCGGTCAGAGAATATGAGAGAAATTAATTGAATAATGGCCAAAAACCATTGCAATGTGCATTTGCAACATCTTCTAGCAATATTATTCTAAGAAAATCAGATACATTCTGAAGACACCAACCCCTTGACGAGAGTCTTAAAAACAGGTTATCAAAATATGAGGGTTAACGTGTCGAGCTAACTTTCGCTTGATATGTAAATGTGATACCTGACAGTAGCCATTCCGTCTAAAACTCGCGTTCGTCTCCTGTAAATAGTCATAGAGATGAAAAACAAGTACTCATCAAACGAAAGCATTACAATTTCAAAATCATTGTTCAGCAAAATGCGTGCACCTGAGAAGCACGCGAATTAAACTCTGTCTACTAAGTCAGTCGAAAAACAAACAATGCAAATTGAAAAAATATAACCAATAAATAACTGGCGAGGAATATCTCTAGGTAAGGAGCACCGCAATTGAATTCTAAAAATTGGTTCAAACTCTGTTCGATTGAAATGTAAGTTGAAACAATCTCAAAATCCGATTCAACAGGAATGTTTCCTTGACTATTAATGAATGTTGAATATTCTAATGTGAACTCAATTCTATTTTTTCTTTCAATTTGATATATGTTTTCTTACAGTTCATGTTACAAATGGCAGATAACTCACAGTGGAATTGCTCTCCACGTACTGAAACTACAATTATTAGATCTACAACTCCAGTCGAATTGTGCAGGAACAAGCCTTTCTCTTCATTCTGGTAAGGTATGGCTTGTGATAGCACTGATTTCATGTTTAATAATTACCATTGGAATTCGGCTATAAATGAAACGAATACTAGAAAAACCTTACATGACTGGTTTATAACTTACTTTATAAGCTAGCAATGATGCACTCTTAAGGAGAGAATCCATGCTTTATTCAGAATGCCCACTTATGAAAGCATGATTGATCGCTGACGGTTAGAAGCCATTGCACATTATCGAAATAGCTCTGACAATGTGTAGCATTTATTATTTACCTTCAGGGCACAGTAGTTCTACGGGTATACTGGATGGAGGAAGCTGGACGAAGAACTCTGGACCTGTACTTGCTATGAAAGTTACTGGTGATAAGGCACTTGTTGCGCTGGTGACATGTGTGGGCGTACCATACAGACTGATACTGACATATTGGAATGAACAAAAAGGTATGTATATTGTCATAGAGAGAGGGTTTATATGCGCAATCTAACCTGACCAGCAAGATACTGGAAGACTCAAGCATATGGCTAAATAAGCTATTTGTAGACCAAGAGCTGTTATCCTTTGACCTGGACGGGAAGTGTTGAATGTAAGTCACCTTTTAGTGTTTATCTGCTCGACAGAGACTGCACCTGAAAGTGGATACTGTCTTTAGATGCCTATGGAACACAGAGAATGTAGTCATATGCTGCAGTTAGAACTGCTACTAAAGCCGAGTGCATTTCAGATTAGGTTCGCCGTCATACCAATTCCCGACGTCAAACTAATTGGTTGACTTTAATTTATTAATCTACGATGCAATCACAGATTATTAAAATCACTCAGGCTCTTTCTTTCTTTCTTTCTTTCTTTCTTTATTTATTCTCGGCTGAAAAGTCTGGGCCGCATCTCTCACAGTTTTTATCCAATCTACTCCAAAGTCCGAGCTACCTACTCTTCCAAGGACATAAAGGTCGCATAGGAAATGTACGGGGATTTTCACCCTACTTTTAATTTATCTTTTGTAAGGTCCGTTACGTCGATAGGGGTACCTTTATGTGCCCACGAGAAATACCATTTTTGCACGAAAAAATGATACAGCCTATAAGATACTGATGAAGATGAAAGTGTAAAATGAAAGAGACTCAATTGTAGGGAATTGATAACATGTTAACACCAGTATCCCAGTAGGACACACTTAATCACCATAACAGAAGGTTTGGATCTGTACGTTTAGAAAGACTCCCCCAAATCGTGGTAACCCTGAAATGCTACTGACACAGGGGAGGTTAGAAGCGCTTTCCGTATGCGCTTGTAACCTATTACCACAGGCTCTCTGGGTGATATCTCCTGTTAGCCACAATCAGTGTCTCTACGTTTGTAACGGACAATTCTACAATACAATTCAGGACTGTAAACTACGGAAATGCCGAAAGATGGTTCTTCAATAAGAATTATAATCGATGTTGACAGATTACCCATGAAGGAACGGTTAAAAGAAGTTAGAAAGATTAACTGGTAAGTAAGTTTTCCATTTTCCATAAGGTTTCCATAGAACTGGAAACATAAAAAGTTATGGATTATGGACTGGCATGGCTTATCGCAACAGAATAGAGATATACTATAGTATCAACAGAATAGAGATATAATACAGTATCAACAGAATAGAGATATAACATAGTTTCTCCTTCGATCAATACTCACCATTCTATTACTTCTGATACAGCTAGCCTGGATAGCTGGGCCCTAGGACTATAGACTTAGTAAGCTTTACCGACTCCTGAAACCGGGTACTCGGCTCCCAACTGCCTAGTACCCGTTTGCCATGAAGCTTATTCTTGTTTACATAGCAACAAGAGACACATGCTTTTTTGCAGTTGGAAGTCTTGAGATTATATTAAGTCTTTTTTCTGTGTAATTGTGATAGCTTTGTGCGCTCTCTAAGGATATATTGGATTACCGTGGATGCTGCCGATGATAACCAGGTTGTATATTTCCATGTTATTCCATAGTTAAAAGACTTAGGTCTTCAAAATTTTGTCTGTGTCGCATGTTCCAATTTCTAACCCCAAAGAATCGGGGACGTGTGTTAACAACGAAATATGCCAGATGATCGCCTTCCTTTAAACCCTAACAGTCGATCGGCAGATATGAAATTAGGTGTTGGCTTGACGGTGTTTTTAACACGAAAATCGGCTGACGTCGTTCTCCGTAAGATCCGAGCGGGTGATGTCACATCGTGTTACTCGGATGTTTATGTGAAGAAAATGTTTCATTAATTCGCGCATCTGATTCTAGGTACTGCGTACTGGTACCAGGAAAACATTGGAATTTTCAAGTTTTGCGTGTTATCACGATCTGTTTGCAATGATCAGTGGTTTCAAAATTCCTGATTTAGATGTGTGGTCTGCGGTTTTACCGTGTGCTACAGCAGTTTGTTTACATTTTGTTGCTTCTTCACATATCGTTTTGGCCTTCGTTAGGAGTATAATTTATATTTATTAGTAAATATACCCCGGATGCTATGCGATATGATTCCTGGTTCCGTTATACATCCTTGAAGATCAGTGTATGGGTGTATTATTGCCCGCTTCGTTCTTGTCGTCATAATCAATGCGATCTTTGCTGTAACGTTGCTCGGTGGGGTGCGGGAGGGTCAACAGTTAATTTATGGTCGAAATATTTGAAAATTAATTATCTGCCTTCCATTCCTGTTTCGTTCCGCTTGCTTATTGTAGGTTTGTGCTTATTTATAGACCAAGCCAGCCCCGCCATCATGTGATGTGTGCCACAAATTCGTGAGGGTTCTATTCAAGGACCATGTCTGTTTCCGCTGTACTAAGTGTAATCTTGACAGTAGGTGTAACGTTTTCGCAGTGTGGTAGGTCGATGTGATGCTTAAGTTCCTTGCCCAGAAGGACTTGGTAGGGTCTGATGCTGGGTCAGGCGGTCCGAAAGTAAATCGTGGAGCGTCCGTTTCGGCCCTTGGGGGGCGTTGCACGTCTGCAACCGGAGGCGGCGGAGATGGCACTGCCGGCGTGGTTTGGTCCTGCTATGCAAGGCTTCTTGCATAGCGTTCTTCCCACGCTGGTGTCGTCCCTGCTGCCAAAAGTTGTAGGCAGTCTCTCCCCATGTTTGATTTGGACCCTGTCCTTGGACAGGGTTCTAGACTGGCCACCGAGGGAGCCATCTCGTACGGCCCCCTGGCAGTCCCATCGGGCTCCGGCCTGATGGGCTCTGTCTCTCTGCAGCCACCTCCGGGTGGTCCAGTAGCAGTGGCCAGTCCGTCAGGCATGGGATGGCTCCACAGTTTCCTCGTCTTGTGACGACTTTCTTGGGTCTGAAGATGAGGAAGCCGAGGAGGAGCGGTTGCTGCGGCCTGTGATGCCACGGGTGGAGAGCATGGAGGTCGATTCTGTTCCGGAGCGAACCATGCTCCATCTGTCTGGCTTGGCGCAAGCCAGGGCAGCGGCTCCGCCCGTGGTTGAGGCCACTCTGGTACCGGGAACCAGTCCCATGATGGTTGGTTTGCCGCCAACCATCACGGTGATGGGTGTGGCTGGCCAGGCGTGGTACTCACCTATCTCGCCTCGTCCGGCGGTCAGACATGGGGTGCCATTGGCGCCCGTGTTTGGCCACGGTTCTTCAACCGCTACGGGTCCACATGGTTTTCCGTGTGGGCCTACTCCATGGACTCGTGTGTTCCATGGGGTGGCGGCGGAACAGTATGGTACTGGAGTTCCTGGCATATCAGCAATGGCTCTTAGCCTGGAGGCCGTTGCTAATAGGGCCGTGAACATGTCAATGGGTGACGTGTTCACGGGAGTGTTCTCCTCGGAGACAGATTGGTCTGAGGCTCTGGCTTGGCTAGCCAGAGTAGACCCGTCTGTGATTTCGACCACGCAGAGGAGGATGAACCCCGTCCATCGGTTGCATCGATTAGGACGGGGATCTTGCCCGCAGCCCGGATTCAGTCTATTGGACTGGATCCAAGGTTTATGGAGTTGCTGACCAAGGGCCAGCTTCTTGCGGCCTCCAGGGAGGTGCGGGCGAGGTGTCGTATTCCCGGGGGGTGGGGGGATACAATATGTATGGTGTTTTCCCGATGGTCACTGAGGATGACCGCTGGGTACTTGGTGTCCAGAGTGCTGGAGTGGGTGGTCCCACCCCGGCACTGGTGGACAAAGCTCAGGTACACCATGATGAAGTCCTGTCCCTATGTCATGAGGGGGTGAGGGCAGCAATGAGTGCTGTCAACCACACTTATCGCCTTCCTCAGTTGGTGTGGGCTGAAGCGGGGGCAGGCCACCCTGTGCCACCTGTGACACTTTCGTGCGTTAATGACGGCCTGGTGCTGTCTATGGACGCATTGGCAAGGGTGCAGGCGCGTGTGACAAAGTCCAGGAGGCAGATGGTCCTTGACCATATGCGTCCAGTTACGGCCGTCAGGGAGCATCTTCTTGGGATGCCCCTTACAGGCCATAGCATCTTTGGTGGCCAAGCGCGGGCCATCTTAGAGGGCATGGCCAGCATTGCGCAGAATTGGTTGGCGGTTAATCTGCAGCTAGAGCCAGTGCATTAAGCACACGCACTATGGGCGGTAGCCAAGCCGCTAACCGGGCAACCTTCTTAAAAGCAGCAGAAAAAGCACAAAAGCAAGGCGAAAGCTAAGCCGAGTGCTACTTCTGTTTCTACTGGGTTTTCTCAGCCGCCTCCAGCGAAGAAGGCCAAGAAAGTTGTGGAGGCTCCTGCCCTCCCCAATGTTGCTCCTGATCGCCTGAGAGTCGGGAAGGGCAAGGGGAAGGGTAAGTCCTCAAAGGACGGAAAGAAGGGAGCGGATCGTACCTGAGGGTACGAGGGCTCCCTTCGTATCTGCCTGGACCGCACCTGTGCGACAGGAACAGCGGTGCCAGTTAGACCGGCCAAGCCAAGACCAAAATGGTTCTTACTCTCTCTCGTCAAGAGGGGGGGGGGGGGGGAGCGGATCATGAACCAGTCACCCCAATTAGGCATCGATGCGTCGATAGTGGGTGGAAGGCTCATGCGTTTCGTCGAGGCTTGCCGAGGTGTGACGTCAGACAGTCTGGTCCTGGGATGGTTATCCCAGGGATACATGCCGGAGTGGAGGGATTATCCACCACAGATTCTGTCTTCGGCACCTGTCTGGACACCCGTACAAAGGGAGCCAGACAACTTAGAAGCCATTCAAAACGAAGTGTCAGGTTTGCTTCTGAAGGGAGCAATAAAACCAGCAAACCGGAACACTCCAGGCTTCTATTCAAACATGTTCCTTGTCCCCAAGAGCACAGGGGGGGGGGGGGGGTGTGGAGACCCGTACTCAATCTCAGGCGATTAAATTGGTTTATCTATACGCCTCGGTTTCAGATGGAAACTCCGAGGTCGGTAATGGCAGGGTTGAGGAAGGGAATGTGGCGTGTATCGATCGATCTGAAAGATGCATATTTCCACATTCCAATGAACAGGAGTTGTCACAGGTTTTGCGTTTCAGAATCAAGTATGGGAGTTTTCAGTCCTCCTATTCGGCCTGTCGACAGCTCCATGGGTTTTCACCAGAGTGGTCCTTGTGGTGACAGCGTTTCTCAGAAAAGAGAACGTGGCGCTTCACACCTACATAGACGATTGGCTGATCAAGCATCAGCCAGGTTAGAGGTGGATACTGCTCTGACTCTGAAGTTGCTTTCAGATCTAGGCTTGATAGTCAACAAGGCTAAATCCGAGTTGACATCCACTCAACATTTCGTTTATTTAGGGATGCGATTTGATCTCGAGGAGTCAGGGTTTACCCATCAGAGCCCAGAGTGGTGTCTCTGTTAGCCATCCTCAAGAGTTTTCGAGTGGGACACCACATTCAGGCGAGGCGGTTTCTCCAGATGCTGGGCATGATGGTCTCCATGGAGCAGGTAATCCAGTACGCTGCTCTAATGCGAAGACCTATCCAGTTGTATCTGATGTCTCTGTGGAAACAGAGAACAGAACCCCTGTCAAAACTGGTGCCAGTTTTGGAGCCAATAATGTCGCATCTTGTATGGTGGAAAAGCATTAGAATCTCCTAGTAGGAGTTTCGCTGCACCTACCCCACCCCCAGCTGTCCGTGTACACGGATGCTTCGCTGGAGGGATGGGGGCCTGTTTGGGAGAACACCAGGTCTCGGGCACATGGACTCTCCAACAGAGCCAGCTGCATATCAATCTGTTGGATATGATGGCAGTGGAACTGGCATTGGAAAAGTTTCTTCCAAAAGTCATTGGCAAGGCGATATTGATACGGTCGGACAACTCGACAGTAGTATCATACATAAATCGCCAAGGCGGAACCAAGCCACCCACACTATGTATCAAAGTGTGGCACTTGATTCAATGGTGCAGGAATTAATCGGTTGTTTTGAAAGCAGCATTCCTGGGCGATTGAACATTCTGGCGGATGCTTTGTCTCGCAGACAGAGAATTCTGCCAACAGAATGGTCTCTCAACCCTCCAGTTCTTCACAGGATCATCGAGCATTGGGGCAAACCCAACATGGACTTGTTCGCCACAAGGAAAAATGCTCAAATCATGACTTATGTCTCGCCGATTCCAGATCCAAATGCCATCGAAACAGACGCTCTGGCGATAAGCTGGAGAGGGATGCATGCTTACGCGTACCCACCCACCATTCTTCTACCGAAGCTATTGGTGAAGCTCAGGGAGGAACCGTGCATGGCCCTGCTAATAGTGCCGTTTTGGCCCAGTAGGGCGTGGTTCACCGATCTTCTAGATCTGCTGGTGGAAAATCCAGTGCAGTTACCCGAGATTCCGAACATAATCTTCCAGGCCCAGGGACGTTTCCTACACGAGTGTCCCGAAATGTTCAAATTGACTGCGTGGATGTTATCAAACAACGTTCCACGTTGGAAGGCTTTTCTCGACAAGCTGCAGATTTCATTGCAGCTGCCAGAAGGAGGTCAACCTTCAAGTCATATAACAACAAGGTTAACATATTTGCAGACTGGTGTGAAGAAACGGGTATTGATACCTTTCAATCCACTATTCAGCAAATAGCAGACTTTCTCTGTGAGCGGTTCTTTTCAGGACTAGGTCCTGTCACAATTGCTGGATACAAGTCAGCTTTGGCATCAGTTATCCCTTGTCTAGCCAACAGGGATAGTCCAGAAGTGGCCCAGTTGAATGTGATGGTGAAGGGAATGAGCAATCTCCGACCGAGACAACCGGTAGTCATTCCAGCCTGGAGTCTATCTTTAGTGCTTAATGTACTGGCCAAGCACCCTTTCGAACCGTTGCGTTCGGCTAGTCTAAAGCATTTGACTCCAAAGGCAGTCTTTCTATTTGCAGCTTCCTCAGCTAGAAGGCGCAGTGAGATCCATGCACTTTCAGCAGAGAGGGGCCGATTTATTGTCTCCAGAGAGGGTCTGCGTCTAC
Organism: Chaetoderma sp. LZ-2023a; assembly: GCA_034401795.1. Classification (NCBI taxonomy): domain Eukaryota; kingdom Metazoa; phylum Mollusca; class Caudofoveata; order Chaetodermatida; family Chaetodermatidae; genus Chaetoderma; species Chaetoderma sp. LZ-2023a. The sequence continues at coordinate 5,258,567 of CM067366.1, forward strand.
TGCCAAGAGCAGAGTTTATGTCAAAGAATCAATCTTTGAGATATCCCGGCAAACCGATCATTATACCGAAACTAACTATGTTTGATCGTGATGTCAGTGTCTGGTGCCCAGTCCGTGCTTTGACTAAGTACACAAAACGGACAGACTCGTTACTGTCGAATGATCCACATCCGTGGATCTGCCATAAGAAGCCATATGGCGCCGCATCCATGGATTCTATCTCTCGTTGGGTAGTCGAATGCATTCAGATTACCCATGAGATTGCGACTGGGCACCTGGTGCAATGCGCAAGGGCACATGATGTTAGAGGAATAGCCGCCTCGACCACCTTTTACAATGGTGTTCCGTTAGAGTTAGAGGACATCATGGCTGTTGCACAATGGCACTGTGAGTCCTCTTTCACGGATTACTATATGAGGGACGTGTCAGACTCCGCCAATCCACTTGCTTTAGCTGTTTTGAAACGATAGCTATACGACCACCCTGCTCTTTTCCCTTTTTTGGCAAGTGAATAGTTGGAGGCTCCACGTCTGGAATCCAAATATCATGAGGTAATTTAAGATTGAGAGTTTTTTGTATTATGTCTATATATCATGTTCATTCATCTTATATATTCATGCTCATTCCCAGGCTAATATATGCAAAGAGCAGTTAACCCTCTTGGCATATTTGTGTTTCAGGCGAGATGCATGTTCGTGAGCTCTCCCCCTTTTCTTAGGAGAAAAAGGGGGGGGGGGCAGTGATGCGAATGTGATTCGGTTCCGTTAACTTGATGGTCCTGTTAGGTCTCCATTAATCAAGTTTAAGTCTAGCTCTTTCTCCAAGGGGCAAAAGTAGCAATTGATGGCTTGCCCCTTCCCACCAGGTTACTGTCTAAATTTGGTGTATATCAGAAGTAATAGAATGGTGAGTATTGATCGAAGGAGAATGAAGGAAATATCAATTTCCCTTTCTCCGAGATTTAACAATACTCACCATTCTATTACGGACCCAGCCTCCCAGCCCCACGGAGGCAAGCCATGCGTATCTCTTGTTTGGTCGGCTATGCAAACAATATGAGCTTCATGGCAAACGGGTACTCGGCAGCTGGGAGCCTAGTGCCCGGTTCCAGGAGTCGGTAAAGCTTACTTAGTCTCTAGTCCTAGGGCCCAGCTATCCAGGCTAGCTGTATCAGAAGTAATAGAATGGTGAGTATTGTTAGATCTCAGAGAAAGGGAAATTGAAATTTCCTTCAGTCAACAAGAGAAGACTTATACGATAATGATCACATAAGAATATGGAAGTGATAAGATAGACCATATATCCGCTGAGGGTGGAAGACGCATGAACGTTATTTTTATACTATGTTCTGTTGAGTGATCTTTGTCATACTTTAAGTTGTCATTATTGAAAATAAGCATCACTAAGGGCACGACGGATATCTTTTGATATCTAGTTAGCATAATCTATCACCATATACAATGGCATTAATGACTAGTCGCGTTAACCGTAAGAGCTGACTTAACGCACTGTACCTTTCCAGTGTATCCATCCATCATATGGTGTCATAATACACTACGTCACGTGCAGGATGACGTCATAATAAATTACGCCATGAATGACATAGATAAATAAGCACGCCACGATCGCGTAATTCGTGAGGTGCTAAGTGTTGTTGGACGAATTGTGTGTCTTTACTATTTAATAAACATGCTGTTAATTATTTTGAAACTAATTTGACTGGGCGCTGTTGCTGCTAATCAAATTAGTTTCAAAATATTCACCAACGTACCCGCATAGTTTCTGGAAATTGATAGTCAGGGAGTTTAGGGGTCGGTCGATCCCAACACTAGCGATGTGTGGGTGGAGCTGAGCTAGAGATGGGCGGGGCATATCTAAAACTATAAATTAAAGTTCATTCTTGTTAAAGGGCAGTGCCAAGATCAAAGTTAGAAAGTAGTGTTGTGGAGAACCACGGAAATCTTATGTTAATATGTCTGATAGACTGCTATATTCCATGAAATATTAAGCGGAACTGGCACCCATGTCTCTAAATTAGACTTACATTTGAGGGTTAGAGAGCACTATGTCAACATCTCCTTATTGTTCCTAGTTAGCACCCAGGTTCCAGAGTTAAGGTATCCGGGTGATGTAGCCTACCTAAGGTGACATCCTCAGGGTATTCACGAAGAGGGCGTAATTTACGCCCATCCATACAATCCGGCGTAACCTATGCCTGCCAACTACAAGGCGTAAGTCATTATTTACAGAGTTTTGACGTGGTCTCCAATTTTAGTCGAATTTCAGTAATATTCAGTATTCCATGTTGTAGCGAAGGCTATAAATTTTGACAGCTGTTGTGGCGTACGGTACTACATCAATAAGCAGCCTATGTGACCAACGAATTCTGGCCTACATGCATTACAGTGACGCATTTATTTATACCACTCATCGTGAACACGGCGTAACTATGAGGCGTGACTCTAGGGCGTAAGTTACACCAGGAATACGTTACGCCCTCATCTTAAACACGGCCGCAGGTGTTTATAGTATCCAGTTAACGTCTGTGGTTGGAGTCACTATCTTCACATAGGACTTAAATTAGGAATTCTATTCCAGTGTTTACGGCAGTGTTCTCCATTCGATTTACATATTCTGGTACTATTAGAGAAATAGAATTAAGCAACCACATTAGGCGCTAGCTGCTGTCATATTAGGCATGTCTGTGATAAGCATGGCTACGGAAATTGACCAAGATTGAGATGGAAATTGTACACGATGGTGCTACTGGTGAACATAATGGATATTCCATTGTCATGACGTCTATGAAAGTCAGGGTTCGTATGTCTCTATAGATGTAGCTCAGTCAGTTGTAAAGCCCGACTGTCATTAATCTTGCCGTCGGGAAAGAGAGAACTTTGAATGTGAGGCAGCACGCTATTGACGAACTGAGCGACCGCATTAGCTATAGGAAGACAAAGCAGGAAGCCAACTACGTGCCTGTTCTCATTAGGGTCAAGAGTGGGCTGTCCTGATAATGCACATGCCCCGCCCATCTCTATCTAAGCTCCACACACACACATCTCGGTCGTGTTGGGATCGAGCGATCTCTGACCTTTCTGACCATCAATTTCCAGAAAACTATATAGGTAAGCGAAGCTGTTGAATATTTTCAACCTCAACAGCGCCCAGTCAAATTAGTTAAAAATTATTCAACGGCATGTTTATTAAATAGTAGAGACATACTATTCGTACAACGTGTCGGACTATTAAGAGTTAAAGACGGGCCAAATAGAATCATTTATGACGTAATGATTATGACGTCATCCACCACGCCACTTAGCTGATTATGCCGTCATATGACGTCAGATGAAAGATAGTTACTCTGGAAAGGTGAATTATATCACCTGCACACAATCTATTAGATTACCTAAGAGCCGTAATAGTAGCAGTGAGAGCGAAAAGCTAGTGCTAGTTAGGATCTGCTTAAGAAATATACAGTACATTTTAGAGGAAAAAACTAATGGCCAAAGATGTAGCAGAGTTATGTAAGTAACCATGGCAATCATCCTCTATGAGGGATAAGAATAAATGCCCAAATTCTATCACAACGAATCGAGAGAGAGAGAGAGAGAGAGAGAGAGAGAGAGGGAGAGGGAGGGAGGGAGGGAGGGAGGGACGTAGTGGGAAGGGGAGAGGGAGGGACGGAGTGGGAAGGGGAGATGGAGGGACGAAGTGGGAAGGGGAAACGGAGGGACGGAGTGGGAAGGGGAGAGGGAGGGACGGAGTGGGAAGGGGAGAGGGAGGGACGGAGTGGGAAGGAGGGAGAGAGAGAGAGAGAGAGGTAGGAGAGAGAGAGAGAAGTGGGGGGGGAGAGAGAGCGAGGTAGGAGAGAGAGAGAGAGAGAGAGAGGCAGGAGAGAGAGAGAGAGGTCGGTGAGAGAGAGAGGGAGGCAGGAGAGAGAGAGGTAGGAGAGAGAGAGAGATAGGAGAGAGAGAGGTAGGAGAGAGAGAGAGGTAGGAGAGAGAGGTAGGAGAGAGAGATAGGAGAGAGAGAGAGAGAGGTAGGAGAGAGAGATAGGAGAGAGAGAGAGAGAGAGAGAGAGAGAGAGAGAGAGATAGGGGATGAGAGAGGGAAGATATAGACCGAGAGACGAGAGAGGGAATGGGGAGAGAGGAGAGAGAGGGAGAGAGGAGAGAGAGGAGAGAGAGAGGGGATGGATGGAGAGAGGAGACAGAGAGAGGAGAGAGGAGAGAGAGGAAAGAGAGAGAGAGAGAGAGAGAGAGAGAGAGAGAGAAAGGTGAGAGAGAGAACCAAAGAGAGAGGGAGAGGGTAGGGTTAGGAGAACGGAGTGAGACGGTGGAGAGAGAGAGAGAGAGAGAGAGAGAGAGAGAGAGAGAGAGAGAAAGAGAGATGGGGAGAGGGCGGGAAGTGGAGAGGGAGGGGCGGAGTGGGAAGGAGGGAGAGAACAAGGATAGAGAGGGGGGGGGGGAGAGAAGATATAGTGCGAGAGAGGAGAGACGGAAGGGGGAGAGAGAGAGGAGAGAGAGGGAGAGAGGAGAGAGAGGAGAGGGGAGAGAGAGGGGAGAGGGGAGAGAGAGAGGGAGAGGGGAGAGAGAGAGAGAAAGGGAGAGAGAAAGGTGAGAGAGAGAGAGAGAGAGATGGAGAGGGTAGAGAGAGGAGAAGGGAGAGAGACGGTGGAGAGAGAGAGAGAGAGAGAGAGAGAGTAGTAGTGTCGGGATTAAAATGATACCACCACCCTCAACTGGCCGCCGTTCGGCGATCCATATCCCCCACCGCCCTCTCAATTCCTGGGCATAGGGTTGCATGTGGTTGGTGTAGGCCTCTAGATGGAGGCCCTCAGGGATTGAGAGGGTGGTGGGGGCCAGTTAAGGGAGGTTGTATCATTTTAATCCCGACACTACTACTAATGATACCACCGCCCGGCCGCACAGCCTGCCGGATCCGTGGCCCCTCACCCTCTCAAGCAGCGGAGACTGCGGGGTACCACCTCCATGGCCGCCGGATCCGTGGCCCCCACCGCCCTCTCAATCAGCGTAGACCACAGCGGTCTCTGCTGCATATGGTGCGGGGGCCACCACGTGCCCAGACAGGTATCCACAGGGATATACACCACCCACAGGTACTGATCGCCACACATAATAGGGTCTGAACGCCCATTTAGAGACAGGCATCCACAGGGATATACACCACCCACAGGTACTGATCGCCACACATAATAGGGTCTGAACGCCCATTTAGAGACAGGCATCCACAGGGATATACACCACCCACAGGTACTGATCGCCACACATAATAGGGTCTGAACGCCCATTTAGAGACAGGCATCCACAGGGATATACACCACCCACAGGTACTGATCGCCACACATAATAGGGTCTGAACGCCCATTTAGAGACAGGCATCCACAGGGATATACACCACCCACAGGTACTGATCACCACACATAATAGGGTCTGAACGCCCATTAAGAGACATGCATCCACAGGGATATACACCATGAGTACTGTTGCACAGATTCACGCTATTGCAAAGCAATTCGGCCTTAGAGGCTACTCTAAGGCCAAGAAAGCCGACCTACTCCAGATGATCGAACAGGTCCGTGCCGTGGAGTGGCAGAAGCGACTCTCCCGAGCAGTGAATATGGGAAGGTTTCGAGTGCTTACCAAGGATCCTTGGAATCACCACAAGAAAGCGCAGTGGATGTGTGAGTTTAGTCAGTTGGACGAGGATGTGACTGCTAGCTTTTGAGCCAAGGCTGTAGCGAAGCGGATGGAGGCCCATTCACCGGAGCACTTAACTCTCCAATAGAGGGGGCCCCCGCACCCTATGCAGGCAATCAAAAGGGATATACACCATGAGTACTGTTGCACAGATTCGTGCTATTGCAAAGCAATTCGGCCTTAAAGTCTACTCTAAGGCCAAGAAAGCCGACCTGCTCCAGATGATTGGACAGGTCCGTGCCGAGGAGTGGCAGAAGCGACTCTCCAAGCAATGAATACGGGAAGGTTTCCAGCACTTACCAAAGAGGATCCTTGGAATCCCCACAAGAAAGCACAGCGGATACGTGAGTATCGTCAGTTGGCCGAGGAGGTGACTGCTAGCTTGTGAGCCAAGACTGTAGTGAAGCAGATGGAGGTCCATCCACTGGAGCACTTAACTCTCAAATGCAGGATTGTTAAGCAATGCTGAGGTCTGAGCCCAGCCCGAAGCATAAGGGGACCGAGGGCTGAACTATTAGCCCGGAGCATAAGGTGAGAAGGTGAACACATTCTCGACTAGCGTCTCGGCAAAAGGGAGACAGAGGATAGAGGATGCCGGTCAGTATGCTGGGAATTCTTCAGAGGTCTAGAAGGAGAGCTCACAGGCTGGATCATGCAAAAGATCCAACAGACTGTCCAGAATGCCTTCTACCTCCGCTACACCCATACCTATCGCATCCGTCAAATCGAAGACGGTAAGCTGATGCTCTTCCATAAGAATGCTCCAGGGAGCCCACGGCTGAACACAATAGGAGCAGCTCAGGACTTGGTGGCAGCAAGAGAGCAAGCCCGCCTCGACACAGACAATAATTTTCGACCCAACACCAAGTAAGCTTTTGTTTGATCAATCAGTGTTGAGGTCAGGGCTTTCATCGATCGCCAATTTCTGCTTGGGACAGGCCCCCCCCCCCCCCAGACCGGCTATTGCAGAAGAAGAGTATGACTGCCCTCGACACCTACAGGGACAACATGTGTCCACCGAGGAGCGAGAGCTGATAGAAGTACAGCTCCTGCATGAGGGCTTGCCACACAGTTCTACGGCAAGACAGTACCTGATGTCCGCAAGACGTCGCTGGATAAGCTGGACAAGGTAGAGGTCTTCGCCAAGATCGGGATTCGCGTGTATGAACCAACCGAAGAGGGCACCTGGCATTTGATCAGGCAAGCGGCTCACTACCGTGACACCATGACCATCAGAGTGTGGGACCACCACGCCTTCTATATCAAGAACATCCCCAAGCTAGTCTGCAGTCACTGTCAGCAGAGGTTTGCACAGGCATGCCATCTTCAATGCCACGCTGATCAGTGTACAGGTGGCAAAACAAAAATCGTGTGTCCTGGCGGGAAGGTTGAGGCACCACAGTCTGCATATGAGAAAGCCTTCTATCCGCCCCAACCATCCAGTTCAGTGGCTACTCGTTGGATTGAGTATGAGTCGAGAAACAGAGGTGTACACATACACCATGTATGGTGTGGGCACGGTGGCGAGCGTTGGGTCGAGGGTGCTCCCATAGATGGTTATGATCTGACCACCAACACCATTTACCAGTTCCATGGCTGTCAATGGCACACGTGTCCACAACACCAGCGAGGTGGGGATGCCGAACAAAGATACCGCAAGACAGTCCTGAGAGAGGAGAAGCTGAGAGCCTCTGGATGCACGCTTGTGGTACAGTGGGAGACCTGTATAAAACGCTGCACAAGCGTCCCTAAACGAGTTCAGACTGTCCCATACCCACACTTCATAGTTTACGACTTCGAAGCACTCCTAGATGGTATCAAGACTCATCCTACGGAGACTCTCACGATCGAGAGTACTCACATACCTATCTCTGTGTCAGGTGGCTGCTCCTTAGAGGGCGCCACAGAACTGATCAGAGAGTTCATGCTGGAGATCCAACGACAAGCATCTCTAATCCAGACAAGGGTAAGGGCACAGTACATACTGACAGACCTGGACAAGCTCCCAAAGCAACAGCAGCGACTGATCAACGAGTGGTGTGACCAAGTGCCTGTACTTGGGTTCAACTCTAGGCGATATGACCTGAACCTCATCAAGAAGTACTTTGTCGATGAACTGACTGACAGTACAGGTACAGTGAAAGTCGCCAAGAAGGCTAGTCAGACCATGCTCCTCATAACACCTGAGCTACGGTTTCTCAATGTGCTGAACTACCTCAGCTCAGGAGTCTCCTACGAGGTATGGGTCAAATCTTATGGGGGTACACAGCAGTAGAGCTGGCTCCCATATGAATGGTTTGACACACATGAGAAGCTCAACTATCCAGGGCTTCCTGACTACTCAGCATGGACATCTAAGCTCAAGGGTGGCTACCTCTTGACGGGAACAGTGTAACCAGACATTCAGCGAGCATGGAATGCAGAAATTCGCCAACTGGCTGCGATACTACAACAACATGGACGTCAGTCCATTCATCGAAACCTTAGAGCAGATGCGGGAGTTCTACACAGAACAAGAAATAGACATCCTCAAAGATGCTGTGTCGCTCCCAGGTGTGTCACTGCAGTACCTCCTATGTGGAACCGCTCAGCACATGCCGGATGTTAGCCTCTATTCACTGGACAAGGAAGCCTACGAGATGTTGAAGGGTGTTGTTGTTGGTTGTCCCAGCATCGTGTTCACCAGATACCACGAGGCTGGTGTGACTCGAATCCGCCAGAGTGAGCATGTCTGCCAACGTCTACTCGACTACGACGCACATGCACTGTACCTGTCAAAGATGGCTAAAGAGATGCCATGTGATAAGGAGAAAGTGCGCCATTGGTTCGGTGCCAGTGGGGTAGCTAGCTTTAAGGAGGCTCTCCTAGCAGACAGCTGGTTTGGGTTTGTTGAGGTGGATATAGAGGTCCCCAAGGCTCTGCGGGCAAAGTTTGAGGAAATGCCTCCTCTATTCTATACCCGCGAGATCCCGGTAGAGGCAATCTCATCTGAGATGCTGGCATATATAGGGCGAACAGGAAGGAAGCGGCCCACCACCCAGAAGCTGGTCGGCACCCTCTCTGGCAAGAAGCGGCTGCTCACGTGGAAGGCGTGGCCATTTCTTGGGCATATTGGTGTGGGAACAGTCTCTCTGTCAGTGTCCGATTCCACCGCTCCATGATAGCCTGGGCACGGTGATTACCTACCTCGCCTCGCCTAACTGCCACACCGTGTTTCCACATGGAGGCTGCAGTCTCCCCACTGATCTCCTTACCCTTATCCACCTGCAACAATTCCGGCCACTGGAGGTGATTTTCCGAAGCCTCGTAGACACCCTGGAATGCCTGGGCCACCTGGCCAGCTGACTTGGCTGTGAGCGGTACCTGCTGGCGACATCGACGATGGTGAGGGCATACTTGTAGGTCTTACGACCAAACAAGTCGTGTGGAAGGAATAGAACATCTGCCTGGTGAACTCGGTTCGGGACAGTTTCCTCGAAATGGGAATGCCTGATGTGCAGTGGGGGAGGTCTGTATATCTGCCACATCACCTGGCGGCTGACCCACTGGCTAACTGTCTCCAATGTGAAGTTGTGGCCCTTGCGACGTGCAGCCTCGAGTAGTTGAGGGGGCTCACAGGATAATAACCACCAGGCTGATAGTAGAGTTCCTCAAGAAAGATGGTTGATAAACTCCCGGATTTCATCACTGACGTTCACTCCCATCCTGTCACGCACGGCTTGGGTGAACTCTAAACAGAGGAACAGATGGCCGTCATTCATTCGACCATCACTGAAGACCTCCTCAAACACCTCCATACACTGGCGTCTAATCTCTGCTGGATCCTCCCTGAACAGTAGATTATCGACCAACCCTTGGAAGTTAAGGGACTTGACCAGGTCATACAGAGACGCCATCCTTATATAGTATGGCTTAAATGTTCAGCAGCCCAGATGGCCGCGAGCACTATGGCAACACACGGTAGCCAAGGGCCTGCGACTCCGAAGAACATACCTACATCTGAGGCAATGGCTGGTATGACTTCATAAATCTTCTCCACCCCATGGAGAGCATTGTTGGCGATCTTGTGGGCCATCTCGCCAGCCTTCGTTGTGAACAGAGCGATCAGAACCCCAACTGCTGCCAGTGGACCCATAGAACCTTTTACGTAAGTGCGATAGATTCCTTTTGTTCTGTGTACTAGCTTGCGGGATTCAGGCTCTACATCATCATACTCACCCGCGGTCTCCACTACATCATAGTCGTCTGCATCATAATCATCCCCCTCATCATAGTCCTCCTCAAAGTCCTCGTCATCTATATCCTCGACTGGATCAGCCTCTGGTTCATACATCGCTCTGGGGATCCGTCGCTGGGGCAGTTATATAGTAGCTTTAAACTGTCCTCTATAGCATGGCCTCTGCAATCTGAATACCTGATGTGCTCGACACAAATACCTTAACATAGCTAAAGTAAAGTACCGTCACACCTAATGAGCGAGTCCCAGCTATGAGGTTTCCGATGTTGAACCTGAGCCGGTTGCCCTGATTTGGTGGGATGTCCCTGCCCCCGAGATGGTGACGGCCCTCGAGTGCCGACTCGAGGTCGTCGCTTCCACTGGTTAGGTGCAGAAGGGCATATGACTTAGTTTTCTGTCTGTAGAGTTGGCAATCACCCAGCTCGCATAGCTCACCAAGAACATTGGTCCCAGCAACCACAAGCTTGAAGTCGTCTAGCTTATCCACCTGCTGGATGGCTCCTCCCTTCTGAACCAGGACCGCAACAGCGACACAGTCTGATGCACCACGATGCAATGTCAGCTCTACCTGTTGGTTAGCTGTGGCTTGGGCCTGCTGCTGTTCTCGCTCCACATGCACGATCCGCTGTTTGGAACCCGTTTGCTTCAGCTCCTGGTCATTCTCGTCATGCCAGACATGAAGTCTTGGAGCATTCATGGTCGCATCTGCGAGCTGCTCAGTGTATACCTGGAGGAACAGCCTACCCTGCATGGCAGCCGGATTCACGTGTGTGTTCTCGAGGAGTGTTAAGAGTGGAACTGCCACAGTCTTCTCAACACCTGCCCGTAGTTCGAATTCCATGAACCCCTCATTGCACCCCACAGTGTAGTATCCCTTTCCCTTCACATAGAATGGTGGGCCACGAGCCAGCGGACCTTGGACTCGGTACTCATCATTCACATACGTGGTGTCCACGCTGCTGTTGCTCTGCACGATCTCCCTCCTGTTAAGAATCTGCGGGAGCTCTACCATCTGTTCTGTTGTGCTCTGAAGCTTGAACTCGAGTGTCATGCTCTTGATCTCGTGGATCTGTGCCGAGATTGCAAAGTTAATGTACTTCCCAGCAGCGGACAACAGGTTCTCATCGTGTATACTGGGTCGAATGACCATCAGGCAGTCCTTCCGAGGATCAGTGCAGTGCGATGTCGCGGGTTCAATGGCCCCATCTGGATGTTGCACATACTGCAGCATGTTTAAGGTCTGGGTATATAGAGGGGTTAAACGGCTGCCATGTTTGGTAAAGTTCTCCAGCAGATTGTCCATAGGCAGCAGGACAAGTCGGCACAAGTCGGCACGACATTTAGCACGACAGCCACGGCGTGCACTGTCCCACTGTAACAGGGTCCGAGGACTGCTTCATGACATCAACATTATCCACGAGCGAGCCAAGGTCACACCTCTGTCTGATGCGGAGATACTGGCCGCCATAGAGGAAGGAGCGCCAGCTCGTAGTACAAAAGAACTCCTGACTCGGATACTCTACCGGAAGTTTGACAGCACCAAAGGCAGGACACTCAACCAACCTCCTGTGGACCAAACCAACAGTCCTGTTATTCTAGCTCTCCAAAGGGCGAGGGTCGACCCCAAAGATCTACTAATGGTCGGGAAGTGGGCCTCCATAGCCAGGAAGAGCGAGATATGCTACATGGCCTCCAGTCTGGAGCAAATAACTACTTCAGGGAGGAGGTCAGTGCCGCTGTAGCGGAGAGCCATGACATCAGTCATGCAGAAGGTACTCAGGAGGGGTTCACTGTTGGCCACAAGGAGGCTGCTGAGCACATCTTCAACGAAAGAGGTCGCAGGAGATTGGCCAGTAATCTGCCAGCATTTCTGAAATTCCCAGATAACTACCAGGACTACCTCATCAGATCCGCTCGCAAATCAGATGCTCTTCGCGCATGGACAAAGTGGATCTTCCATGAGAAGTTCCATAAGAAGAGAGTCCTAGACATGGAACAGTGGGAAGAGTTTCAGCGACAGTACGGACTTGATGAAACTGCCAAAGTAGCAGCGGAGACCGCTGACGAAGGTCCTCAAGCAGCAGAGACTACGGACGAAGTAGCGGAGACCATGGACGAAGTAGTGGAAACCGCGCAGCCTTCTGATGAATGAAAAAAAGTTGCAGGCAGACTGCAGCGGTCTCCGCTCAGTCTGTCAGCGATGACGCGTAGAGCAGGCTAGTTTCCTGGCTGGATTCAGCTTGTAGGTGAAGGTCTGTGCCTTTTCCAGAGATGACTTGAAGTGTAACAGCTCACCTGTCTCCTTGTTGCTGAAGATGAAGTGGTACACCACAGCTTCCCTCTGTACCCCTGCAATAAAGTCCCCTTTGGGCTCCTTGAGGGTTAGGCTGTCGTATATGGTCTCGAGCAGGGCACGTCCACACTTGGAGCTGAAGTATAGCAACCGGGCATTGTAGCAGATGGTGAGATCTCGAGGGTGTACTTCTGAACGAGGATGAAGACAGTTATCTTTGTGTGCCGGATGTGCCTGGTGATGTTGCTGAGGTAGGTGACTGTCTTCTGGTCCATTGCCGGGTCATCGATAACTAGAACAAGTGGTTCTGTCAGTCGGGCTGCAAGCCGCGTCTCCATCAGTGCTTGCAGGTTCTGCGTCTTGGTGATTGGGCCATTGTACCATTGATCATTACTGTCAACTGCCTCAGCGGTAGAGTCAGACACCAGCAGGAAGTATATTGAGAGTGTAGATGTTCGGCCAGGAGAGCCTGCAGCAAGATGTTTTCCCCGTGTCCTGATGGAGCAATGATCAGCACCACCTGGCCAGCATCGGCCAGCCTACTGTCGAATGGTACAGACATGTGTCCGGAGGATGGTTAGCACATGGTCGGCAGTAGCCTTGTCAATATCTGGGAAACTAAACGGCAGTACTTCCTGCACCAGCCCTTTTGCCTGCAGAGCTGGAATTCCTGCACATCCGGCGGATACGAAGGATGTGATGGAGGCGTCAAGCAGCTGAGAAGATAGCATAGAGGGCCTGTGTCAGCACCCACAGTGTCTAGTACATACAGTATCTGTATGATACATGCACGGGAAGCCATGACTATCCTGTGGTCTTAAACGGCAAACCAAAGAACCCTGACTTCTTCACCTCTGGTAGCCAGTGGCTGGCGGTAGCACCTGTTTGGCCGTCGACAGTGATATGGCTCAAGCCGAGGGTGCCTATCTTGAGATTCTCTCCACACTACAAGAAGAAGATACCAGATGAGCTCGCTGTGAAGCTTTATCTAGGATTTGGCATGGGGCAGATCTGCTTCCTCGAATACCTTATCATGGGCGGGAGTATCGTCGAGCAGCTCCTGCAAGCTAAAGGTTTCTACATGGATCGGAAATATCTGTCAGATGTGTTCCAGCAGTTGCAGACTGCCATGGCCTCACCGGACTCAGAGGTGAACAAGACTCTGCGATACTACAAGCTGGTAAAAGGATGCGCTGCCGGACCCTCCAGCCCTTGGATATGCATGTTAGCAGCGGATATAGGGGCTGTATGGCATGCCAAGCTGATTCAGTGTCTCACCGTGGTCCCCACTGCTACTGTAGAGAGTCAGGATAGTCTTAGAGCTGCTTTGCTAGCAGCGGAGTAGGCTGATCACGAGTGCCACAATAGCTAGTCCTGACACCACAGGTAGAGCTACCACAGGAAACAGTGTCGTGTCGACTGGCTGCAGTGTCAGGGCACCTGGAGCTGCCGTGTTGACTGGCTGCAGTGTCAGGGTCGGAATGACTCTATGGCTCTTACTATGCGTAGGCGCATTGATGGCAGTGTTGAAGCCGAAGTGGACACCAGGGGAACTCCCATCGACTATCATGTTGTTATAGCCCCTGACTTGGAGGTCCTCGATGTTCACGATCATGTTGCTCGGAATCAACCGTAGGTGTGGCAAAATAGCAAAGTCAAGTTTGCGATGGGCCTTCTGCAACCCCTGCTGGAACTTAGCAATAAGACTACTGGGGTCTGCCACGATGATCATATCCTCAACAAGACTGATGAACATGGCCTGGACCTCTGCTCCGCTGACACCATCTATGGAATGCCGCAGCTGGGTCGGTGCCATAAGGATGCAGTAGCACAGTGCTTCCAGGAACTGGTTGATCAGAACGATCCCTGCTGGTGTGAGGCCTGAGGTGGTGTGTGGGACAAAGTACTTCCACACATTGGGATAGTCCTGTCACAAGCCAGTGATATGTGTATTTTGCACCAGTGCCCCAGGGTCGGAGTCTGGATCGAACGAGAATGTCGCTGTCTTCCGGCGGCCTACTCGTCGTGGGGTTCAATAGGGGAATCCTGAGTAGTCACGTCTCAGGTCGCCGTACATAACCCCTAGACCGCTGTTGTCAACACCATGCCACTGATAGTCTGGGTGAGTGCTGAACTCTCTCTGCTGGCCGCTGAGACGCTATGACTGTTGAGCTGTGGGTCGAAGGCGTTTGTATCAGGGAGGCTTGCACCCAGCTCATGGAGGAATCGTCGCACCGTGAAGTACACGTGGAATCTGAGAAAGCTGGCGATGCGCACAGCTTCAAGAGTACCAGAATAGGAGTGAAGCAGGGTGGAACTTACTCCACATCCTGCAGTGGCACACCAGGCGGCAAAGTTCAGCTTCTGATTCCAGTATGAGAGGCTTGGAGCAGCCATCCAAGTATGACCTTGCTTCGCATCCTTGATGGTGATAGGGCGGTTGGTCAGCGGTCATGGGTTGACGGAGAAGCTGGTTCGGGACCGTCCATCCACTGTGATGGAGAACGGTGTTAGCTCTGGTATATCATCCAGTAGACCTCTCAGGCCAGTCGAGGGTGTACCCAGGAGGTGCGGTTGGCTCCGGATGACTGTCGTGAGGTTCAGTGGGAAGGTCGCCTATACTGGTGTTCTTAAAGCTACCGTACAGGCAGCACACTATTTGTAGTCATCTCGACTCCAGAGACCAGCGAGGCGACCTCGCCATAACATCGCGTTTTTTAACTCCTCCATATCAACCCGCCCGCTGGAGCCTTTGAGGTATTGCTGTCGCACTTTAGGATTCTCCATGCGGTACAGGGCTTGGCCCTTCAATATATGGTGGTACTCTTCATTGGTGACCTGGCCATACTCGAGAGCTTTCCTGACAGACCCGTCGATAGTCCGTAGCATACTCTGTGCCAGTGCCACATACTTAGCATGCTTCTCCAGCCTCCTTGTGATCTGTTGCTGCCCCACCCCCAAGCCCGTGGCCAAGACTAGTGGCTAGTGTCACGCCACCCAGTAGGATGGTGACGATGGCCCCCACCCCTGTAGCGAGAGTAGCCACAGCTGCCACCCCAGCACTGGCTCCAATCACACCCGCAGCAGTGGTTGTGCGCACGAGGATGTTGTAGGCTGTCTTATATCGCCTGCACATTCTGCTGTACATTTCTGCCTCATGGCCTGAATCTGTCTGATGGTATCTAGCTGCTGGAGTCGCCAGCGATGGATGGTACCACCCTCGTCGGCCGTCAGGGAGGGGTGTATTTCTGGTTGCTTCCGCCACTCTGATTTTGCCATAGTATACCTGGAGATTAAACCTGCATCACCTGCAGAATCTGCTCATGAGTCCTAGAATGGTACATTTCGGGGAGCCTGGCGAACCATGCCAGCTTGCTTGTGTCGAGACAGACGTCTCTTAGACAGAGGTCATCCAGCACTATGTCGGGTGCCAGTAGCTTGCTGAGACGTGACATCTGGAACTTCACGTTATGACTAAGATAGCAGGTCCGCTGCTGGATGGCTTTCTTGGACTTGCACTTCTGCGCCATCTCCTCTTCCCACTGTATGACATCTGGCTCATCCTCGTCTGTGAAAACACCTGGCTCATCATCGTATGTGAAGACATCTGGCTCATCGTCGGATGTGAAGACATTGTCCCACTGACTCTCTGGCTCATCCTCGTCCGCCGTCTCCACTGCATTGTCCGCGGTCTCCTCTACATCTGGCTCATCGTTGCATGTGAAGACATTGTCCCATTTACTCTCTGGCTCATCCTCGTCCGCAGTCTCCGCTACATCTGGCTCATCATCGTATGTGAAGACATCGTCCCGCTTATCTCTGGCTCATCCTCGTCTCCGCTACATCTGGCTCAGCATCCCGGGTACTCTCCTCCAGGATGGCCTGCCAGTATCGGGAACCTTCACTGTTTCTTCACCTCCTTGCAATGCTCGCGTTCTGTTGATACCAGCTCTCCTGCTGTAGTCACTCTCCTTCTTGTTGCAGTGCGAGCATCTGTTCGTTTAAGGCCTTTATCTGTGCAGGGGTCATGAAGGGTCAACCCTGTAGCTGGCTCTTCATCATCTCGGCAAAGGTCAGATATTCCTGGTGAGATATCATGTCAGGTCAATTAGTAATAAGAGTGTAAACTCTAAATGAGCATCTGATATCCCATCCATGCTGGCATATATGTTAATGGAGGGGCTGTCAAACAGGTGATTTACAGGTGTGAACAGGCATGGACTGATAGCTTTCCATAGGTTGCTGTTGGCACCTGGGAGATACTCTATCACGTCCCGGCCGACTTCTACCAGTGAGCTGCTGTGTGTACTGCCCGGAGGTTGATGTAGCACATCAGCGTGTATGTTGTGGCCTGCTGGGGCACCTCGAAGCGGACCATTCTACACGGGATTACGCTCTCACCACTGGAGAGCAGCAGTCGGACAATCGGCATGGTTATGTCTTGTTTAAACCCCTCCTATAGCGTGCTATGGAACCCATATTTGCTCACTCGACTGGTCTTGCTGACCTGGCAGATGTCTACGCAGTTGATGCTGCCAAGGTGGAAGAGAGCGATGGCAAGTCATTCGCCATACAGTACGAAGCAAACTCAAAGGCATTCTCCCTCCACCCCATTGGTGGTGATGGGGTGGAGCTGCTCATAGACCTCAAGGATGTCTCGAAGGAGCGCCTGGGTCGCAACATAGATGGCTACAAGATCGTGTTTCGGTATGATTTCCCGAAGAGGAAGTACATCCTCGAGCCATTGATTGAGCTCTCGGATACAGAGAGGCCTGCTATTGACCCTGGCAAAAACCCTGCAGTTCATATTTGAGAAGAATGAAGTGTGGTACCGCGCTGGACCTGGGTGTGACTGCCAAACACGGTTGCCCCTATATAGGCCTCCCGCAGTCATTGACATAGAGATTACTCCCCTCTCCACTGTTGTGAAAAATGATGGAACAGTTCAAAAGCTCTACAATCGGGGATCATCCTTCCTCACCTACATAGGTGAAGGTGTCTCCCTGACGAGGGTGGGTCACCGGATCGGGGTTACAGGTGGAACGCTCCTGCTGCATCGTCAATTCGATGGACCAGAAGAAGCTGTTGACCTCGAGGAGGGCACCCTACGGGTACATGGTGTGTCACATGTCTCCAAAGTCAAGGGTGCTGTTAAACTGCTTCAGCGAGTTAGACTCACTAGCCTACAAACGACTCATATAGTCCTAGAGCTACGTTTCTTAGCCGGCGGAAGAATGAAGCAGCTAGCCCCTGCCACTGAGGGAATGAAGGTCACTATTGATCCGGATGGAACAGGGCTCGATCTGGCACAGATATTTCTCACTCTGTTCAGTTTAACTCTTCATATATAGCCATGATTCTCATCATACTGCTCGTGCTGGCGTCTACAGCAGTGGCACAGGGCGCTGAGACTGCCATGATATTGGAAGCCAAGTAGGCCCACTTCCGGGATGCCCCAGTACAATCCCTGGGTCAACCCCTTGCGGAGAAACATTTACGACCACTTTCAACCACGTGAAGAGATCAAGTCTGTCGCCACTTCTTTGGGGTGGAGAGAGTAGGCCGTGGTTGTCTGCTGGAGACCCCTGCTCAGCACTAGATTCTCTGCATAACATGTGAACATGCCAGAGTATGCCGTGGTTCACATGTTAATCACTTTAGCCTCCTCCCAGGTGAGTGTTTGTCAAGGTAGATGGAAACGCCTATGGGTGGTTCAATCATGCCGATGCGACTCTGAGAGAGACTACGTGTTTGTCTGAGCCTTCATAGGCTAGAGAGAGAGAGAGAGAGAGAGAGAGAGAGAGAGACAGAGAGAGAGAGTCCGGCCCTGTGGTTGATGGCGATCAGTAGTGTATATCACTGCAGGCTTGTCTCTAAATGGGCGTTCAGACCCTGGTAGTAGTAGTGTGATACTACCTCCCTGGCAGCCGTTCGGCAATCCGTGGTGGCCCCTGCAAACTATGCCCCATGGATTGAGAGGGCGGTGGTATAATTTGCCTAGTAGTAGTGTCGGAATTAAAATGATACACCCTCCCTCAAGTGGTAGCCGTTCGGCGATCCGTGGCCCCCACCGCCCTCTCCATCCATGGGGCCTCCATCTAGAGGCATACCATCCACCTGTCTCGACAACCCTGGGCCTCCATCTAGAGGCTTACACCAACCACATGTCTCACCAACCTATGCCCCAGGGATTGAGAGGGCACTTGGGGCCACGGATCGCTGAACGGCGGCCAGTTGAGGATGGTGGTATCATTTTAATCCCGACACTACTACTGAAGCTAAGGAAGATCGCAGTATCGCCTCCAAAGTCAGTAATTGATCGAGATCTAAAAAATATTGCAGCTACATCATGGAAAATAAGACAAAGCGACTGCAAACAATAAAAAAAACCGTAGCCATCGACTTGGCTGCAATGGATATCCAGGGCCAGATATATTTACATAACTGTAAGCCTACCTCTACCTAAGATTTACTGGTATGAGAAGTATGGCATGCGGACTGGCAATCAAGGAGCGAGGAAAGACGACAACCGATGATCGCAATAACAAGACACTGTTAGACTGACTGGCTTACTGAGTGATTAATCACAAAGACGACACAGACAGAAACAGTGATTCGCCGAGATAGAGATGTAACAGAGAGCGACGACTGTGGTGACTGCAGGAGGCTCGTATAGCAGGGCCATTGAACCTGAGCGAGCGAAGGCTGTCGTGACTGGATGCGGCTCTTATAGCAGGGTCAGTGAACCAGGGAGAGTGATGGATGTGGTGACTGGAGGAGACTCTTGTAGGAGGGTCAGTGAACATGGGAGTTGGCTCTACATTTCAAAAACACGACTAAGCATAAACAAATGGTCCCCATATGACATTACCACCTGATCCAGGCCGAGTCACGACACCTGTGACATCTCCGTGAAACGTGGTGATCTGTGAGATCGCCATGGTGATGGCGAGGATGACAGGCTTGATAACGACGGTTGATAAACACGTGGCCATGGGAACGTCACCGCGAGTGAACTTCAATGTGCTGCTTCACTCGTTTGGCTAGAAACATGGGCATATGCTTACAATTATTGAGATGACGCAATATTACCCATTGCTGCCACTTGGAACAATATCAGCAATGAGAGAACCAGGCCGATTAAACCAAGATGATTAGAAATGTAAAGCACCAACACTGAGGTCCTTCTTGTTTATTTTGTATGGCAGGCGTTATTTTAGTGTCCATTTGTCTAACCACACTGAGACGTTAACTCTCATATGGTGTATTCCGGTTCATATCACAAAATGGAGAATCGGATTTCTCACAACTCATGCAACCAATTCACTCTCGCATGCAGCTGTAAGTGAATGTGCTGCATATTATTCGTTTGTTATCGTGACAATTTTTTGAAAATTATTAATTATGCATTCATTTATTCTGTTTCTTATTTATTTTCAGATATAAAAGAAGAGAAAGCAATTGAATCCAGACCTCTGAATCTTGCCCTATATGCATTGACGGGATGTATCGGTTGCTCAGTTGTCATTGCAATTGTACTACTTATCGCTGTGAGAAACAAGGCCATAATTCTAAGGAAGATCTGTGCAAGTAGAAATCGTTCACAGAAACATGTTATCTTAGTAATTCCTGCAGAGAAATCTAAAACCAGTTCAAATATAGAAGAACACATTTCGATTCTTGAACCATGAGAAATAATAGGCATAGATTGATTAATTGAAAGGTATTAAATATATTTGACCATATGGTAGCCTCAACTGGGTAAGCAGAACCATTTACTAATTATGTCTTGTGACTGTTTCTATGAAAAAAAGGATGAGAGAGAGAGAGAGAGAGAAGATAGGAGAGAAAGAGCTAAAAAGGTGAGAGAGAGAGAGAGAGAGAGTGAGAAGATAAGAGAAGAAAGAGAGGAGAGAAAGGTGAGAGAGAGAGAAGATAGTAGAGAAAGAGAGAGAAAGGTGAGAGAGAGAGAGAGAGAGAGAGAGAGAGAGAGAGAGAGAGAGAGGGGGGGGAGAGAGAGTGGAGAGAGAGAGAGAAAGAGAAAAAAAGGGGGTTAACTTGGATATTGGATATTTGGCACCTATGGATAACATGAATATCTTCTCAAATTTCAATCCTTGATCAGATACTCAGGACACTATCTGTGATATGTATAATTAATGGCAATGCAAAGTTCAGGCATTGTTTCAAATGAATACACTGGTTATTATATTGTATAATTGTTGTTCTGAATACGTAATAACTGGTCAATGTCTTGGCGGAAGAGTATTTGGTCGCCTGAGTGCTACACAGGTATGTATGGACTGTTATTGCCGAATATTTGTGTCAGAATTCCAACTTCATTTCCCAGATCTGGCATGAGTGACGCTTATAAATTGTTTTTCTGGTTGATGACGCCTTTCAACACGCACTTAATGCGTTCATCGCTTTTCAACACACGTGGTACCTTCAACTGGTTGTGAGATGCGTTTGGATTGGACGAAAGCAAAAGTTCCTTTATCGAGTTAAAAGTTCCCTTGGCAACTTGAATTACTCTTATTGGCTGGATCTGTTTGCTGTTCTGTCAGCGTGATACTCCTCTTGGTTCTGGCACAGAGCATCGTCCAACCGAAACACATTTAATGTAAGAAGTTTAAGCTACAAGGAATTAGAGGTACTATTCTGTCTTAGAAGCACATGGGTATGTGTACGTGAATGTGTGCATGGGCGTATCCGGATGATGTGGTATGGAGAAGACATTCGACTTGTGCCTTGTCTGGAGAAGGTATGCCAGTTTAGCCATTGAATTACGTAGCCTCAGTATGGTCAAGCAGATGAAACATATTCGGCAGACACTTTTGCAAGGAGGACATTTAGACGAATGTGCCTAGCATTCCACTTTATCAATACCGGTAACACTTACCTACATGTTATATGTATCTGAGGAACATGATGGATTTAACCATATATAGAGAGATGATCTTTATTCTATGGTCATGTTAGACGAGCACGTCTCGGGAAATAGAATGATCTTGAAAACAAAATATCAGGTTACTTAGACCTAGGGACTACTTATTTCATGGTCATCATATCGTAAGGTAGCGGATGGCTGCCATGGTTGCTAGGTATTGCTTTGGTCTTCATGGGTGCCTGCTGCTGCTGCTGCTGCTGCTGCTGCTGCTGCTGCTGCTGCTGCCAATTCTGCCAATATTGATGTGGATTGGGCATTTTTGTCATGGTGGAATTTTTGTGACCCGCCGATAGCTGTGTGCGTTAATAATGACACAGAAAGGGCCGATCCGGCTACAGTTCACTGGTCCCCAACTGAGTTCCAGGCTCTGCGTCATGGGCTAGGATTGGTGATGGTAGATTAGAGTAACTTACGGACGAGTCAGCCATAGTGTTTGGTGGGTCAAAGTGGGCCCTGGAGTCAGCAGCTGTTGCTGCGTCTATGCAGGCCCTAGAGTCAGCAGATTTTGCTGCATCTATGTGGGCCATGGAGGCAGCTGATGCTACTCCGGCTATGTGGGCCCTGGCCTCCGCGGATGTTGCTGCGTCTATGGAGGCCCTGAAGTCGGCAGATGCTGCTGCTTCTATGCGGGCCATGAAGGTAGCAGATGTTGCTGTGTCTGTGTGAGTTATGGAGTCAGCGGATGTTGATGCTTCTATGTGAGCCCTGGACTCAGCGGATGTTGATGCTTCTATGTGAGCCCTGGACTCAGCATATGTTGCTGCGTCGATGTGGGTCCTGGAGTCAGCAGATGTTACTGCGTCTATGTGAGTCATGGAGTCAGCAGATGCTGCTGCGTCTATGTGGGCCCTGGAGTCACCGGATGTTGATGCTTCTATGTGGGCCCTGGACTCAGCGGATGTTGCTGCGTCTGTGTGGGTCCTGGAGTCAGCAGATGTTGATTCGTCTGTGCGGGCCCTGGAGTCAGCGGATGTTGCTCCGGCTATGTGGGCCTTGGAGTCAGCAGATGTTGATGCGTCTATGTGGGTCCTGGAGTCAGCAGATGTTGCTCGGGCTATGTAGGCCTTGGAGTCAGCAGATGTTGCTTCGCCTATGTGGGTCCTTGAGTCAGCACATGTTGCTGCGTCTGTGTGATCCCTGGAGGGGCCGTGGAGTCAGCAGATGCTGCTGCGTCTATCTGGGCTCTGGAGGCAGCAGATGCTGCTGCGTCTATGTGGGGCCTGGAGTCAGCGGATGTTGTTGCGTCTAATGGGGCCCTGAAGTAAGTAGATGTTGCTGCGTCTATGTGAGTCATGGAATCAGCAGATACTGCTGCGTCTATGTGGGCCCTGGAGTCAGCGTATGTTGATGGGTCCTGTACTCAGCATATGTTGTTGCGTCTATGTGGGTCCTGGAGTCAGCAGATGTTGCTGCGTCTGTGTGGGCCCTGGAGTCAGCGGATGTTTCTCGGGATATGTGGGCCTTGGAGTCAGCAGATGTTGATGCGTCTATGTGGGTCCTGGAGTCAGCGGATGTTGTTCCGGCTTTGTGGGCCTTGGAGTCAGCAGATGTTGCTTCGTCTGTGTGGGCCCTGGTGTCAGCAGATATTGCTTCGTCTGTGTTGGCCATGGAGTCAGCAGATGCTGCTGCGTCTGTGTGGGCCCTGGAAGGGCCGTGGAGTCAGCATATGCTACTGCGTCTATGTGGGTCTTGGAGTCAGCAGATGTTCATGCGTCTATGTGGGCCCTGGACTCAGCAGATGCTGCTACGTCTATGTTGGCCCTAGAGTCAGCAGATGTTGCTTCGTCAGTGTGGGCGCTGGAGGGGCCGTGGAATCAGCAGATGCTGCTGCGTCTATGTGGGCCTTTGACTCAGCAGATGTTGCTGCATCTATGTGGGCCCTGGAGGCAGCAGATGCTGCTGTGTCTATGTGAGTCCTGGAGGCAGCAGATGTTGCTGCGTCTATGTGGGCCTGGAGTCAGCAGATGTTGCTTCGGCTATGTGGACCCATGACTCAGGAGATGTTGCTACGTCTGTGTGGGCCCTGGAGGGGCCGTGAAGTCAGTAGATGCTACTGCGTCTATGTGGGCCCTGGAGTTAGCAGGTATTGCTGCGTCTGTGTGGGCCCTGGAGTAAGCAAATGAATAAGCGTCTTGTGGAATTTCCCCTCACGGATTTCAATGCAGCAGCCAGGTAACAGGTGAAAAGAACAGGGGATAGACCATCTCCCTGTGGGGAGCCGATTGGTGTCACACACTCTACATACTTCACTGACTTGACTCGTACTCTCAGTCATCCATCATATGATGTCATAATCAGCTACATGACGTGTAAGATGACGTTATAATCATTTACAGCATGAATGACTGGATTTAGTCCGTCTTAAACGCGTAATAGTCCGACACGTTGTACGAATTGTAGGTTTTAACTATTTAATGAACATTTTGTCGATATTTTGAAACTAGTTTGACTAGGCGCTGCTACTGCCATAGGCAGCAACGGCGCCCAGTCAAATTGGTTTCAAAATATTCAACAGCCTACCTGTATAGTTTTCTGGAAATTTATGGTCAGGGAGTTAAGGGTTCGCTCGATCCCTACCCACGCATGGTGTGGGTTGAGCTTAGCTAGAGATGGGCGGGGCCTAGCTAAAACTGGAAAGGTCTATTCCTAGCTTTATGTGCTTATTATATGTGTTCTCTAGGTGGTAGAATGCGGTCTACTTTATCCACATATTTCTCAATATTTACGGTTTCGGGTCTGATAAAGCCGGTTTACTGGTCTTAGTTTGCTGTGCAACACAATCATATACGCACAAAAACACACATACTCTATAAATACACAACACTATTCTCAGGGCAATGTCATGTGCAGATGGAATGAAAGATTGGAATGGCCGAATTTACAAAATTCCACACGCCACTTCACCTACCTTCAAAATCGACCCGTACCTAACCTGTTCCGCAAGCCAATATAGTGCAACTCCGATCACATTATAACCAACTACCTGCATCACCAGCTTCGATCCATATAATACCTAGATATATGACAAGGCATACCAACCTAAATTGCACTAAATGCAAACCATTTTTATATCTAATAATGATATTTTCCAAAAGTAAATTCCTACACCAAAACGTCCCTGGATCTTGTTTGTATGTCCATTTCACCTTAGGCGCTGACAATGTCACCTGCATTAAAGTTTTCCTACCCAAACAAGATTTAACAAAATTTAAAGTTCTCACAGGCCAATAAAAGGCAAAATGGGATAAATCTCGCAAAACTGTAACAATTTAAAGCGAATTCTGTGACACAGATATCACTCTGTCACAGACATGTGACGCCGCACTATCGCAATACAAACAATGACATACACAAAACAAAACACACATACACTATTATTGACACAGAAATAAGACCATCAATATTCTAGTGCTTGACCCAATGATACGACAATCAATATTCTAGTGTTTGATCCAGAAATAAGACCATCAATATTCTAGCGTTCGACTCAGAAATAAGACCATCAATATTCTAGTATTCGACTCAGAAATAAGCCCATCAATATTCTAGTATTCGACACAGAAATAAGACCATCAATATCCTAATGTTAGACACAGAAATAAGACCATCAATATTCTAAATTTAGACACAGAAATAAGACCATCAATATTTTGGCGTTCGACCCAGAAATAAGACCATCAATATTGTAGTGCTCGACCCAGAAATAAGACCATCAATATTCTAGTGTTTGACCCAGAGATACGACCATCAATAGTCTAGGGTTCGACTCAGAAATAAGACCATCAACATTCTAGTATTCGACCCAGAAATAAGACCATCAATATTCTGGTGTTCCAACCAGAAATAAGACCATCAATATTCTAATGTTAGACACAGAAATAAGACCATCATTATTGTAGTATTCGACCTAGAAATAACACAATCAATATTCTAGTATTCGGCCCAGAAATAAGACCATCAGTATTCTAGTGTTTGACTCAGAAATAAGACCATCAATATTCTAGTATTCGACCCAGAAATAAGACCATCAATATTCTAGTATTCGACTCAGAAATAAGACCATCAATATTCTAGTATTCGACCCAGAAATAAGACCATCAATATTCTAGTATTCGACCCAGAAATAAGACCATCAATAGTCGAGTGTTTGACTCAGAAATAAGACCATCAATATTCTAGTATTCGACCCAGAAATAAGACCATCAATATTCTAATGTTAGACATAGAAATAAGACCATCAATATTCTAATGTTTGACCCGGAAATAAGACCATCAATATTCTAATGTTAGACACAGAAATAAGACCATCATTATTGTAGTATTCGACCTAGAAATAAGACCATCAATATTCTAGTGTTCGAGCCAGAAATAACACAATCAATATTCTAGTATTCGGCCCAGAAATAAGACCATCAATATTCTAATGCTAGACACAGAAATAAGACCATCAATATTCTAGTGTTCCACCCAGAAATAAGACCATCAATATTCCAGTATTCGACACAGAAATAAGGCCATCAATATTCCATGTGTTAGACCCAGAAATTAGACTAGCAATATTCAAGTATTCGACCCATAAATAAGACTATCAACATTCTAATGTTTGACCCAGAAATAAGACCACAAATATTCTAGTGTTTGATGCAGAAATACGACCATCAATATTCGAGTATTCGAGCCAGAAATAAAACCATCAATATTCTAGTGTTAGACTCAGAAATAAGACCTTCAATATTGTAGTGTTCCACCCGGAAATAAGAACATCAATATTCTAATGTTTGACACAGAAATAAGACCATCAATATTCTAGTGTTCCACCCAGAAATAAGACCATCAGTATTCTGGAATTCGACACAGAAATCAGGCCATCAATATTCCATGTGTTAGATGAAATTAGAATATCAATATTCAAGTATTCGACCCATAAATAAGACTATCAACATTCTAATGTTAGACTCACAAATAAGACCTTCAATATTCTAATGTTAGACACAGAAATAAAACCATCATCATTGTAGTATTCGACCCAGAAATGAGACCATCAATATTCTAGTGTTAGACTCAGAAATAAGACCTTCAATATTCTAGTGTTTGACCGAATGATACAACCATAAACATTCTAGTGTTCGACCCAGAAGTAAGACCATCAATGTTATAATGTTAGACACAGAAATAACACCATCAATATTCTGGTGCTCGACCCAGAAATAAGACCATCAATATTCTAATGTTAGACACAGAAATAAGACCATCATTATTGTAGTATTCGACCCAGAAATAAGACCATCAATATTCTATTGTTAGACTCAGAAATAAGACCATCAATATTCTAGTGTTAGACACAGAAATAAGACCATCAATATTCTAGTATTCGACCGAGAAAGAAGACCATCAATATTCTATTGTTAGACTCAGAAATAAGACCATCATTATTTTAGTATTCGAACCAGAAATAAGACCATCAATATTCTAGTGTTAGGCACAGAAATAAGCCCATCAATATTCTAGTATTCGACCCGGAAATAAGACCATCAATATTCTAATGTTTGACCG
This sequence comes from Chaetoderma sp. LZ-2023a, assembly GCA_034401795.1. Classification (NCBI taxonomy): domain Eukaryota; kingdom Metazoa; phylum Mollusca; class Caudofoveata; order Chaetodermatida; family Chaetodermatidae; genus Chaetoderma; species Chaetoderma sp. LZ-2023a. The sequence goes on from CM067366.1 coordinate 5,285,323, forward strand.
AATGATACGACCATCAATATTCTAGTGTTCGACCCAGAAATAAGACCATCAATTTTCATGCATCAGAGCTTCCTTGACAACCCGTGTCAGGAATGGAAGAGAGGGTATGCTTATAATGTACCGAGTTGGTACTCGTGATTTTCTTAAATTGCACAGTTCTCGTCGTTCCTGGTACCGATCAGGACCAGAATGAAAGAGGATCTCAGAACTTTTTATTTTGTGAAAATCGGACAAGAAATGACCGAGTTATCTTTAAAACTCCAGGTTAAATTATCTTCAAAATATTGCTTCAACGTCATGATCGTGCGTATGCATTAACTGAATGGGGAATGTGCTGTTCACGTGATAGAACGTCACCCCTTCTAGCTGCACGCTGATTGGCTACTGCTCGCCCACTGATTGGCTGAAGCGACTGCCTCTGAGGTCACGAGTAGTATAAAACGGACGAAAAAACGAGAATCAGGAGCATCATCGGCGTGGAAGCTGACCTGTCAGGAAGACGGCTGGACCAGCGCAGTACTAGACACGGGACAACTGCAAACCGACAGTAGTTCCATCATCACTGCGGTGCCTTTCGGAATTGAGATCTCCTTGGCGGGAAGTCTTGGACTTTACGTGACACAGAATTTGGAGCAAAAATAAATTAAAGTAAGAACTCCTGCATCCGAACTTTCCTAGAGGAGCTTTCCTACGGAAAGGGCCTTGCGGCCCGATGCGATTCTACGGGATGTAGAGCTGATGGTGATTCTTGTTTGATAACTCGCCGGATCTTCTGACCACGCTGAAAAGTGGATTCAAATTTCCACGCTGCATGTCACGTGTGTTAATTAACATTTAGACCACAGTCTGGTGGGACTTTGCTTGGTGCACCGCAAGAGCTATGCGACGTATCCCACACCGTGTACCCAGTTATTGTATCGGCATAATTAATCATAACTGTAGCCCTCTCTGTTAATGGGCAACATACAACTATCCAACTACCGTCGCCCGACAGAAACTTTACAACAAACTGTTTAAATTGTGTATCAGTTAAAATGACTATCTAATGGACATCCGTTCTTCGTCACCATCCCGAGAGTGTGCCGTATCAACAATCTGCCTGCGGAAAGCTGCCTGTGGAAATCTGCCTGCGGAAATCTTCCCTGCAATCAGATTGTACCATCTCGCGCTATTTAATATTAGTGCCTCAATTTTAGAGACTTATGAACTCTTACCGTACTGATGACCAATAGGTATTCAAGTAGCTATACTACTGCACATTCCATTATTTCCGCAAATGGTACTGATGACTAATAGGTACCTTCCCGGTCTTCCCGACCGCAATTTTATACTTTCTGTTTATACTGTGAATATTATCTTTATTTTATGTGGGTGCTCTCAACTAACGGCACCGTAGGGTCCTATGACTGTGATATGTCGTTAGCACTCTATTAGTTAGTTGTGTACATGGCAAGTAGCCATCTTAGTTAATATGTTTTGTTTATTTATGAAAACTCTAGGACGCAGTACGCTAGGAAATACTATACAGCAACATTATATCCGCATCACTATATTTCCCCCAGCATCAATTTTACACTGAGGTCGCTGTTTATGCTCTAATTGCTTGAGCATGACATGTTGCCGACTAAACCTGGCTATTTTAGCTCAGTAGGATAGGTTTAAAGTGGCTAGGGACAATTTCTCCTTAAGAGACGCATAGTGTATGCCTCTTTTCCGGATGTAGTAGATATGTAACACCACGCACCAGCTAAGTTGTGTAAAATTGGTCAATTACCATAGGGCCTCTTATTAATATCGAGTTATTGTCTCTTTCCACGATCCACCAGCCGCAAGGCTTAATAATTGAAGCGTTAGCGAGATCCGACTCTGGGAAACTATCGGAGGTTTCTGAGCGGTGACAACTAAAGTGCCGATTTACACACACCTCCTCCTGTATCTTCGGATACTAGTTAGTTAGACTCCCCCGCCAATGTAGGAAGCACTGTGAAAAGAAATTAATAATATTGCGACACGGACCTGCAGTGCATCGCTGGGCATTCTGGAAACTTAACCCTAAGGACAGGAAGATTGTTAGCTCGTTAGCACACGGTTGACGGATGAGATGCAGATCTCCATCCAATTCGTTGCAGTGTCTGGGTGAGGTCTTAGAACCCAGCACGCCCTCACGGGAAGGACACTGGCGATGGACATCCGTCTCTTACTCTCCACCATAAAAGATATGGTGCTTTCTAAAACGCTTTTGTGAACTGTAATCTTGTCCTAGTGATGTTATATGTGGTTGCGGGACGGTGGTGACCGGATCGTCATATGATTCGGGAACTAGCATTCTGTAACGTGTACGCACACTGTCTTTCTGAGGTAGATGCTAGGTGGGGCGACCTTCGGGAAGCTGGGCATCTTCGTCAGTTAGATGTATGTGTCTAAGGATAGGTAGGAATCCCTGCCACTTGTGGCCAAAGCTTGGACTCGTATCTAATAACCAAATGGTAGGTTAGAATGTAGCAGAAGGCCCGCATAAATAACGCGGCAACTACCTATACAATATCTTTGGACAGACATAAGACGATAGCTTGTGAATTCTTCAGAAATCATTCGTCCCGTCTTCATGTAAACCAGTGTGCATCACATTAATTATGGCTTCACTAGGATTGGCCAGCACGTAGAGCTTTGTTTGAATAAAAGAGTAGCCCTTTTTGCCAGCTCTTTTCCTCTGCTTCAGTGTTGAAGGCGGTTTCCTGTGATGGAGGCCCGCGCGAGGCACTTTCCTCTCGCAACAACAATGTTTTGTGTGTTAGGGGTGTATTTAGTTTATTTAAACTACCAAGTAGCCTCGTTGCGATGCTCCCTTGTGGGTATACCTCTGCGGATTTAAGGATCTGTGTGGTACCTTCGGCGAAACCACGTAGAAAGAACACTGGATAGCTCTATGTACTGTATTATTTGCTCATTACTCTCAACCGAGTGATATTGTTTGCATAGTGAATTATTTGTGACTGTTTAATTATACCATCTTGTACAGACTTCCAAATTGCTAATAGACCGTCATACCTGTGACACCAACAGTTGGGACGAGACCGTGAGGTTCAATCTTGGCGGCAATGGTCGCATGGCCCCACAAGAACATGAACATTCCAACGGCTCTAGAGGCCTGACTTTGTGTCTTCCGGAGAGATGCGATACAGGATCCGCAACCCCGAGAATCGCAGCTAACCAGCCCTCCTGCGCATCCTGTACATGTGGTATGGTGGAGTGGGGTGATATGGCGGACCAGCGCGTACCCCCGCGAGCTACAATAGTAGCCTAGAATTTTGGACTAGGAGTCGACTACGTCCGTCTGCAGAAGTATTCAGGCCAAGGATAGAGCAATCGATTGATGATGTTGTTGAGGAGACTGAGGTTGCCTCTGAGGACATGATGGAAAATTGTGCTAACGACGGTCATGCTGATGCAGTGGCTGAAAGTGATATTCCATAACTTCCATCTGCTAGACAGTCTGAAAGAGACCACCATCCTCCTGTTAAGTTGACATATGATAGCCATGGTAATATAGATGAGTATGTTATGCGGACAAATGTCAATTCAATTATGCCTGTTCATGTGCCACCTATACCATACCAGGGTATCCCGATAACTGCATTACCATGTCCTTGTACTATTAAACAATAATTACTTGCTGCATGTGTACAACCAAGGATTTGTAGCCTGAACTTTGTATTAATATTGCACTTGAGCAATAACTCATAGTGAAATTGTTCTAGGATTATTGTGTAACAGTAACAGTTTAAAGGGTGGCACACATTCTGTTTCAGTAAATCATTGTTGTATGTAATTCAGTAACCTAGCTATGTAAATATTAAAATATGATACATATCATTACTTGATTAGATGAGTATTATCTGGCGCAGTTAAAAATGTTTTTGCATTTTAAGTAGTCATTGCTAAGTTGCCTGTTGAAAGAATAGATTACATGCATAGGGCGTGTATCAATCTGTATTAAGTACGAAGTGTGCTTATTGTGAATCATTTATGGTATCTATGTCTCTTTATTGTTAGGAGTATCATCCAACTGGCCATTGGTTGTTCCCTGTTGTAAACAATATCATCACTTAGTCTGTTGCGATGTTCCATAAGTGGAGGTCTTTAATCTAACGGTAGATTAATCAAAATGTCTGGAGACAATTTTTTAGTTGGGGTGAGTGTAGAGCCCACTATTTTGTGATTTATCATGTCACCAATAATGTTCAATATAATCTCAACTGCCATGATTAGATTAGTGGTGTACTGTAACTGTAAAATATGTTGCTTATATTAATGTGAATATATGTTGTTTAACCACAGCCTATTATTGCTTGTGTAAGTTGTGTTCTGGTAAATAGGGGCGTGAGATGTTAATTAGTTGTCGTACATCAATTTTGATTAATTGTGTGCACTTTCTGTTAAAATATAGTCTCTTTAATATAACAAGTATTGTCATCCACAATCTGGCAATTGTTTAGTAATTGAGCTGGATTATCGGCCAGCTGTCACAAAACTGTATTTCATTATAATAAATCTAGGTTTTTCAGTTACTGGTTGTGATGTGTCCTTATCCCATCCCACTCCGGCCCTGCCCATGTGTGTGTGTGTGCTACACATGCTTGATTTTGCATAAGAAAGCTGTCATGTCTGGTCTGCAAGTGCTGGAAGGTTAATGAATACAGTTACTGTCCGGGAATGTGATTGGCATTGATTACTCCAACACCGCAGCTGGTGAGAAAATTCGCACCAATTCACATAGGTTAATTTAAACCTGAGACGTAACAAAATTGAAAATAACCATCAAGTTTACGGACCTATAGCAACACCAACACGACTTTAAGAAGGGAAATGGCAATGGGCCCTTGACACTATGTGTCCAGCGATCAAAGTTAGTAAAATGTGTCATTAAGAACAGTTAAGATAACAGCCAGATAGGCTCCTAGATCAAACAGTAGGCAATCCACCTTGACTGTAATCTTAATAAATTCAGAATGGAATGTGGTACAATTAGGTACATACTGTAAAATTCTTGATAATTAATTGTTATAAATGACCGATGAGTATGAGGATGGACATATCATATTGGTAACATTCAATGGTATTAATTAATAACCTAGCTGATAATTAATCATTGTGTAAGGTTATCAGCTAGCTTATTAATTAATGCTATTGAATAGCCTATATATATATATATATATATATATATATATATATAAATTTCTCCAAGAATTGGCACATGTATTTATTTAATCCATAGTATACCAGCATAGCCTCCATACGCATGACACGTTCCATTAACCGAAGCAGAATGGTATAAGATTAGAGCATAATGTGTCCAGGGTCGTTACAATAGGTGTTTGGGAGTAGAGCCTATTTCTACCCACCAACCAAATGCCATAATGAATTAGGCTATGTCACATGTAGGCTGATGTCACAATCATAATGCGTAATGAATCACGTAGCTACGTCCGTCATACACTTTTAAAGGTCCGCAAGTTGTACGAATTGTATGTCTTTATTATTTAATAAACATTCTGTTGAATATTTTGAAACAAAATTTACTGGGCGCTGTCTCAAAATATTCCACATCTTACCTGTTTAGTTACCGTAAAATTGAAATTCTTGTAATTCAGCTCACAAAGTATATAAATACATCCCAACACGCGCAAACCATGGGCTGGACTTATCTAGAGATTGACGGGAGTAGCTAAGGGTGCGGCTGGTCGCTATTGTTCTTTTCGTTGGAATGTGGTTTTAACCAATCAAAACGCTCCATTTAATTTTCTAGCGTTTGGAGAACAATGACGAACAGGGGTACACGCATTCTAGAGAATAATGGCGACTATAACGCCACGTTTTTCTAGATAACAATGGCGACTATATTCACACGTATTTGAGAATCTGCAACACTGGAATGTTCTATTATTTTGAATGAGTTAACCCTTAGATGTATAAAAGTTGTGTATTTTACGTTTTAACGTAGTGGCGGCGGTCCCCCCTCCGTGGTTATCTACCATTGTAAAAATAATAAGAGATGATGTATGATAATGTAAAATAATAGAGTTTAAGAGGTGGTCTGATAACGGAGGTCGTTGGAGGAGGAGGAGGTTGAGGAGTTTGAGGATGAATGCAATGCCGGCCGGCTGAGTGGTCTGATAGTAAACTGTAGAATATTTAGAGACTGTCCGTAAGCTATTAGTAAGCAACAGCTACCAGTGGATTGTATCATGGGTTAAAAAAGTTAACCCTTTCACCGATGAATATATATCTCATTTTCATCAATACCATACAGGAAAACTGTTGAATATTTTGAAAATAATTTGACTGCCTGTGTCAGTTGAGGCGGAATGCTATAGTATTCCTCCTCAGTTGATATTGCTGGATGAGGGCGATGCTAGCGTACTTGTTTACAAGGTATGCATGATGTACGAATATTTTGATAATTTGTTGCTGAATATTTTGATAATTTGAGTGGTAGCCGAATATTTTGATAATTGGTTGCTGAATATTATGATAATCGGTTGCTGAATATTTAGATTGGTTGCTGAATAAATTGATTGGTTGCTGAATATTTTGAAAACGATTTGACTGTGTAAATTTCTTATTAGGCGATGTTAGGTAAGAGAGAGGGCGGTCTTATAACGGAGGTCGAAGGAGGAGGGAGGAACGCCATCTAGGCCAGCAAAATGTGTTCCCCAGTCATTTAATTTTCAAAAATCAGACACGTACACAGGAAGTTTTCCTATGCTATTATATAAATAGTGTTAGCTATCGTATTTATGGCTCTAAAATGGCAGTCATTTAATTATTAAATTTTCAAAATATGGACAAAATGCATTCCTTGTCAATGGCAATGCATTAATCGACCGCGAACAATAGCGTACAGATGCCCATTTAGAACAGTAGCATCCATCGACCACTTTTGACGGATCAGAATGTGTGCTTGCGTATGCATGTGTGAAGCGGGTTATTTTATTTTTTGAACAGATAAAGAGTTCTCTTTCGAATGATTTGTGGGCCCTGAAAAGGGCCGTGTTTTGAGATAGGTCTCATTCTTTGCAGATCCGCACAGGCGTGGTTGTCAGTTTGGTAACAAACTGCGACATGTTTGCTTTTTGTATATCAGTCGGAGTATCACCGATTACAGGACACCCATGCGGATACTGTTTGATTGATAATAGACAATAGCACTCCTTGCAGGTGTACACCATCTCTTTAGGTTCTGTTTTCTTGATCATACGCCTACAGACCCTCTCGTGTTTCGACCGTCGGCATATGGTGTCGTGGATGTCGCTGGAACACCAACGACACTGCACATACCCAGTGTCTGATCCGTCAAAGTTTGTACTGCTGGACATTTTAGCCAAATGTATATTAACATTTACATTTATACCACATCGCTCTACTACAAAAAAAATATAAGGAATATCGCGTGAGATGAAATCTAACTGCCTAACGTTACCTAACTACTCTGCAGTTACACATCCAACCACTTTGCAATGTTTAAACTGGAATGAGAAAATTGATTGAATTTGTACCGTTTATAGGAATATATGTACTGCGGCCGCAAATCTGCAAATCCGCAACACGCGACCCACATGCGGCCGCACATGTATGCATGCATTTTAGCGTGTATGCGTGTTCAGGCATGTGCATATAGTTATTGCCATCCACAACACACACCTGCAAATCCGCATCATGCGCCCGCAAATCCGCAGCATACGCCCGCAAATCCACATCATATGCCCGCAATCCGCAACATACGCCTGCAATCCGCATCATGCGCCCGCAATCCGCAACATATGCCCGCAAATCCGCAAATGCGGCCCGCATGCAGCCGCACATGTATGCATGCATTTTGGCGTGTATGCGTGTTCAGGCATGTGCATATAGTTATTACCATCCACAACACACACCCGCAAATCCGCATCATGCGCCCACAAATCCGCAACATACGCCCGCAAATCCGCATCATACGCCCGCAATCCGCAACATACGCCTGCAATCCGCATCATGCGCCCACAATCCGCAACATACGCCCGCAAATATGCAACACGCACCCGCATGCAGCCGCACATGTATGCATGCATTTTGGCGTGTATGCGTGTTCAGACATGTACTTCCACTTGGTGCCATCCACAACATGCGCCCGCAAATCCGCAACACATTTTAGCCGAATGAACATTAACATTTACATTTATACTACATCGCTCTACTACCAAAAAAAAATTTAAGGAATATCGCGTGAGATGACTAGCGTCCTATCAAAATCTGTCGCGTACTGGCCTACATATAATGACACATACATGCAGGCGAAAATCTTGGATATGTTCACGGGCTAGACGCTATGGATCAGTTTGTTAAATGGTTTATGCACATAAAAATCTGTGCGCGTTAAAAAAGTATCCAGGGAAATATGTTTTCTCTGACCACCTCGTTATTTTGCATAAAGCATCTATGATTCGCTTTTAATCCTTCAATTTGTATGCAAACGCGTTAACCTTCATCTAAAACCCTCAAAACTAAGCGGCTTCCTACCGGTCATTTAATCTTTTAACAGAGAGCAAAGTACATCTCTATGCGGGTAATATATAGCTAAGCCAAGCGATGTTGTATGAATAATATTATATAGATAATAATCATGCATCTCGTATTTAATGAGTGCTCTTTAAAGTGGCAGTCATTTAATTATTAAATTTTAAAAATTGTTATAAAAATAGTGGGAACAATGCCCAACGTCGTCATCGTTGACGAATAATGACGAGCACCCTTGTATCGTTTAACGTATTAGGTGGTCGATGCGGTCCCTCGTGGTTGTAGTAAAAAAGTATTTTGAAACTAAGCGGAATCGTGGCTTCCTATGTCAAATTGTCGCATTGAACAGCACTTTTAAGAGTTTGTGCGCACGAAGGCGCTCGTGCGAATTGTAGCTTCCTATGTCAAATTAGTATCAAAACTATTCGCTTAAGCTACCAATGCGCCATGATATAGGTTTGAAGAATCAGAAAATAACATCCCTGGAATGAGTGTAGAGGTGGTCGCATAATTGAGGTCGAACGAGTTAGGAGGAGGAGGGATGATGTATGCTAGTGCGGTGCTGACTGGCACGAGGGATGAGGTATACTAGCATACATGTTTACAAGGCCTACAATGCGCGTTGTACGAATATTTTGAAAATAATTTGACTGAGGTGTTAGCGACAACTTTCTATCAAATCATTTCCATGATATTTAGGGAATATTTTGAAAATAATTTGACTGTCTGCATCAACTTTTGCTCAAATCGTTTCCATAATATTTTGCTAAGAAGTAGCTCCCTGGAATGTCTGAAACACCTCGCCAGTCAGCCAGTTAACGGTAATAAACTAGGAAAAATTACCATGTCTGGGTACACACAGTATGAATGCATTATGAGTACCTAGTCAATGAGACCCCCGACAACAAAAATAATATAGTTGGCTAACCATTGTCTGGACATTGCCACCGCAATCACCTACTACCAATACCGACCATCACCACCATCACCATCACCACCATCACCATCCCTCTAGAACCATCAGCACCACTACGCACTAAGCACCAACACCCACCACCAAGCATTAACCCCACCACCATCATCCACCACAACACCTATTTTCATCATCCGCCAACACCACCACCGCCACCACCACCAACAGCATCAGCACTCCGATTTGTATATCGAGGGGTGTGGGGGACATGGCTGGGAAGCTACAATCATCAAACCACACGCATAAAGAACCAATGTTTTATTTGTATCCATATTTTCACATTGAAGTAAATATTACATATGATAAAACGTATAGTTGCAGTAGTATAAACAAATAGTCAATGTATTGGAGATCCATTTATTGATGACTGATTCCTTATGGATCAGATCTATCGCCGACAGAATCATCATCATTATCCTCAGCATCTAGATGGTTCCTTATGTACTTCTTGGTCAGAAACTCTCGTTTTCGAAAGGCTGAGAAGACTGCTTCATCGTATGCGTACCCCTCGTCGATAAAATCTTTAATTTCCTGACGAATTATTTTAATGAGCATAGAGTTCTGTAATCTTCTCGACTGGAGCATTATGTCTATACACTTTGTAACTAAAGCATCAGCATATACGGAAATAGGCACATTGCCTACACCATGCGGGTCTGTGTCCACTTCGCCATCCTCATCTTCTAAACCTGATTGACCAGTGTCTAAGACCTGCTTAATATTTTGGAATGTGGTAAATAGTTCCTCATTGCCTATGTCTTCTTTTTCATCTTCACCTTAACCGGCTTCACTCTCCGACTCCGCTGATGCATCATCTTCACTCTTCATCTCTGTCATTTCTTCATCTTCACTGTCTAGATTTTCGCTATCTTCAGCATTATGGAATCGGATCTTATGCCGCTTCAGGTCATTTGACCTATTAAAAGTTGAGCCACATTCAAAACATTTATGTCTCGGCATATTGATTATAGGATAAATCTAGCAAGTATTCAAGTTACAAGGTTCTTCACAGAAATCTGACTGCCTTACTACTCTGCAGTTACACGTCCAACCACTTTGCGATGTTTAAACTGGAATGAGAAAAGGGATTGAATTTGCACCATTTATAGGATTATATGTACTGCGGCCGCAAATCCGCAATATTCGCCCGCAAATCCGCAACATGCGCCTGCAGTCCGCATCATGCACCAGCAATCCGCAACATATGCCTGCAAATCCGCAAATGCGGCCCGCATGCGGCCGCACATGTATGCATGCATTTTGGCGTGTATGCGTGTTCAGGCATGTACATACACTTGGTGCCATCCGCAACACACACCCGCAAATCCGCATCATGCACCCACAAATCCACATCATATGACCGCAAATCTGCATCATACGCCCGCAATCCGCAACATATGCCTGCAATCCACATCATGCGCCCGCAATCCGCAACATACGCCCGCAAATCCGCAAATGCGGCTCGCATGCGGCCGCACATGTATGCATGCATTTTGGCGTGTATGCATGTTCAGGCATGTACATACACTTTGTGCGATCCACAACACACACCCGCAAATCCGCATCATGCGCCCGCAAATCTGCAACATACGCCCGCAAATCCGCATCATACGCCCGCAATCCGCAACGCATGCCCGCAATCCGCATCATGCGCCTGCAATCCGCAACATACGCCCGCAAATCCGCAAATGCGGCCCGCATGCGGCCGCACATGTATGCATGCATTTTGGCGTGTATGCGTGTTCAGGCATGTACATACACTTGGTGCCATCCACAACACACACCCGCAAATCCGCATCATGCGCCCGCAAATCCGCAACATACGCCCGCAAATCCACATCATACGCCCGCAATCCGCAACACATGCCCGTAATCCGCAACGCATGCCCGCAATCCGCATCATGCGCCTGCAATCCGCAACATACGCCAGCAAATCCGCAAATGCGGCCCGCATGCGGCCGCACATGTATGCATGCATTTTGGCGTGTATGCGTGTTCAGGCATGTACATACACTTGGTGCCATCCGCAACATACTCCCGCAAATCCGCATCATGCGCCCGCAATCCGCAATATACGCCCGCAAATTCACAACATGCGGACCACATGCGTTCGCACATGTACGTATACATTTTAGCCAGGAGAGCCGGTAATTCCGATGACAAATTTTCACAAAGTCTTCTGGCGCACGCATGCGCGCATGGGCGCACACCACGGCACGCACGCATGCACACGGGTACAATGTATAACTAGCAGTATCGCGTATTAGCACATGTTCATAAGAGCGTGACCTATATTAAACCCTCATGACATACCCTCTCCAACCTACATACCATTTTTCAGACACCTCGCTCTCACACATTACGCCCACAATGTCTAGACAAATGGATAGCTGTCAGAGTCAGTCATTCCGATGATAAATTTTCAAAAATAGTCTTCTCTAGGGCTGCAAGTATGAATATTAAGAAATTCGTTATGGGTTGTCGGGTGGGTGGGTGTTGGTGGTGGGGTTAATGCCTGGTGTTGGGTGTAGGTCGTAGCGTTGCATGCAGGCACCTACGCACAACGTATAACTAGCAGTATCGCGTATTAGCACGTGTGCATACGAGCGAGACCTTTATTAAATCCTCATGACCCTCTCCAACCTATATGCCATTTTTTCAAACACAGAGCTCTCACACATTCCGACCACAATGTCTAGATAAATGGATAGCTGTCAGAGTCAGTCATTCCGGTGATAAATTTTCAAAAATAGTCTTCTCTAAGGATGCAAGTATGAATATGAAGAAATTCGCTATGGGTTGGCGGGTGCATGGGTGATGGTGTTGGTGGGGTTAATGCATGGTGCTGGGTGTAGGTCGTAGTAGTGGAGGTGGTGGTGGTGGTGGTGGGTGTTGGCGGTGATGATGGTGGTTGGTGGGGGTGTTTGCCGGCGCAATGACTAGACAAATGGATAGTCTGCAGTGCCAGTCATTCTGATAATAAATTTTCACAAATAGTCTTCTCTTGTACTATGATGAAGAAAATGGACATTTTCTTGAAGAAATTCGAGGGTTAAAAGGGTTAAGAAAGTCTCTAGCGTCCATGTAATGGCGCAACACGAGGTGGTCGCTTAGGGCAGGACTGAATTATATAGTAAAAAACATGGTTATAACGTATCACTGCTCTGTAACCAAAAGGATATATTTATATATGATTATGCTACTACGCTCAAAATGTTGCTCTTAATTGTCGTATCTTTAAGCATCGGTAAACAGCAATAGCCGGTGAGCGGGCGTTATTATCGATTTTCACAAACTCTCGGCGAGGACATTGTAATATCCCGTGCTTAGAACGAGACGGGTGGTATATTCTTATAGTATTCCTTAACACATGACATGTTTGTATCTCGATTTAAGATTGAACTTGGTGCTTTAACATTCTTTCGTTATTAACACGTGCCGTGTTTGTAACTCGATTAAGGACCGATCCCACGGCTATTCAAGATGTATGGATAAATCTTACGCACCAAATAATCTTTTTAGCATAAGTACGCTCGACATACAATACTATAAACGGAACCCTCAGAGACATAATGACCACATTTTAACCATCGTATCTAAAACGTCTGATGTTATTGCAAAGTATTTAAAAACAATTTGTGCGTAATGCCGGTTAAAATTCAATCAAAGTATTCAACAAAAATAGTTTTACTAATAACGTTAACAACGTCAAATTAATTTCAAAATATTCAACAGTTTTCCTGTATGGTATCGATGAAAATGAGATATATATTCATCGGTGAAAGGGTTAACTTTTTTAACCCATGATACAATCCAATGAATCCATCACCACCAAGTCTTGGTTACCATTCCAACCATACCATTAATACGAGATTATTTTTAATATTTTGTTACTAATCTGTCTGGTAGCTGTTGCTTACTAACAGCTTACGGACAGTCTCTAAATATTCTACAGTATACTAATAACGTTAGCGACGAAACAGTCAAATTTTTTTCAAACATCAATACCGTAATTCCTCATACATCCTCAACCTCATACGACCTCCGTTATCAGACCACCTCTTAAACTCTATTATTTTACTAGTATCAATACCAACGATACTGTTCTAAATGGGCATCTGTACGCTATTGTTCACGGTCGATTAATGCATTGCCATTGACAAGGAATGCATTTTGTCCATATTTTTGAAAATTTAATAATTAAATGACTGCCATTTTAGAGACATAAATACGATAGATAACACTATCTATATAATAGCATAGGAAAACTTCCTGTGTACGTGTCTGATTTTTGAAAATTAAATGACTGGGGAACACATTTTGCTGGCCTAGATAGCATTCCTCCCTCCTCCTTCGACCTCCGTTATAAGACCCCCTCTTAGTCTGAGTTTGCTCTGTTTTTCATCCAACCCTATAACAGATTGTTGGAAAGACCTATTGAAGAAACTTAATACTTTTACGGTTACCTGAGATTCTGGTTACAGTCTCAAGCCGACTGGCCATGACTGGGCTTGATGACTCCAAGATTTAAATTCGGGATCTACACAGATTAATAATTCACCTTTCCAGAGTATCCATCCATCATCAGATCGCGGATGACGTCATAATCAGCTCAGCGCATGTATGATGACGTCATAATCATTACGTCACAAAGGGTTCTATATAGACCGACATCAAATCTCAAATGGTTCGACACATTGTATGAATTGTATGTCTTTGTAATTCTTTGCTATTTAATAAACATGCTGTTGAATACTTTGAAACTAATTTAGGCAGCAACAGCACCCAGTAAAATTAGTTTCAAAATAGTCAACAGCTTACCTGTGTATTTTTTGGAAATTGATAGTCAAGGTGTTCAGAGATCGATCAATCCCAACACGAGCGAGGTGTGGGTGGAGCTTAGCTGCAGATAGGCGAGGCATAGCTAAAACCGGAAAGGTCCACTAACGCGACTACTGGTAACAATAAACGAATTTAGATTTATTAAACTTGTAGAGCAGCTTAATAATTTGAAGACATCACTTGATAAATATTCACAGATTAACGTCTGTAATTGACTAAACTAGTACTTACAATTCAATAGCTATACCAATTTTGTACTAATACAGCTCGTAGGATCATTTGGTCGTTCAGTGATCAAGATTGTAAGCATCAGCTTCTTTTATACACAAAGATGGAGTTGGCCTAGGTTGCAACTTTCCTGCTAATTCTCCTGAGCCGTGGTGGTTGATTGGTTATTTACATACATTACGTCATTATGGCTCAATCAATCTCCACTTATTCTCTTCCATCAGCATAATTATGATCCGGATTAATCCAGTATTATCAGGAACAGTTTGATGGCTTGATGATAGAAAGCAATAACAAATATTGCTTTAACTTGCCAATCAATTGGGCCGCACATAATTTCGATTCCAATTTAACCTTTACAGCTCTATGACTAGGTCTTTCCTATTCATTTCTAATGGGCACACCTTGAGGTTAATTGGGTTCGTATCCATGAAAGTGCACTATGGGTTGATGGCCTAGCAGGTATAACGCCTAATTTCTTGAAAAACCAAGAATGGGTGTAAATTGAAATTCATAGTCGAAAATCAAAGAGAACCAGAAAATTACCCATGCTGGCATTTACATTGGTAATTTTATGTTTCTCTTTGATTTTCATAAGCATGAAATAGAAGCACGGAACTATGAATGAAAATTTACACCCACTCTTGGTTTCTCCATTATACGCATTATATACGTGCTAAGCTCATAGATCAACCCAGAATGAACTTTGATGGATAAATTTTGGCTCCATTGTCTTAAAACAATGTCTTAAGGAACATCTTACATGGTATTAACTCACCAAATACCAGAAAGTCTTTTTAACATAAGCCTACATCAAATCCGTCAATACTTTGTAAGACTTTATGTTCAATCCTGTATAAACAAGATGGTTTATGCATGCAGATAAAATACCCAAGTCCAAAGTACGCATCGCTGAATATTAGATAATCTAGAAATGTCGCATGACAAACACATATGCTTCTAGGCCTACTAAAACATTTAAAATCGAGCATGATCCTAGCATCGCGTTATGGATGATAATATGTGTACTCGCTACTGGCTGCTATTTAGTAACAGCATCAGGAGACAAGTACCTGGCATGGTAGCAACAACTTATACTCAAGGTAAATCAAATCCTTCTAATACTATTTTCTACAACAAGTGGTTCAAACTATCACCAGTTCCAACTAGTACAAAGTATATATCTAAATGGATCATGAATGTCTATCTATCTATCTATCTATCTATCTATCTACCTATCTATCTATCTATCTATCTATCTATCTATCTATCTATCTATCTATCTATCTATCTATCTATC
>CM067366.1:5303718-5335231 GCA_034401795.1 Chaetoderma sp. LZ-2023a
CGAGAGGGGGGGCGGAGGGATGGAGGGAGAGGGAGCGGTAGGAAGGGATTGAGGGAACAAGGAGGGAGGAGGAGGGAAGGGAAGCTACGGAGAGAGGGGAGGGGTGAGGGAGGTGAGGGAGTGGGGAGAGGGAGGGGGGAGAAGTAGCGGGAGAAAGAGGATGAAGAGAGAGGGGGACAGAGGGAGAGACAATAGGGAAGGGTGTGTGTGTGGAGGGAGAGTTGTGAAAGGGGCGGTGGGAGGGAGAGAGAGAGACGGAGAGGGAGGGGAGGGAGGGCTGGATGGAGGAAGATAGAAGGGAGGATGAAAGGGGACGGAGGGAGAGAGGGGCGGGGAGAGATGCAGGAGAGTGGGATGTGGAGAGGGATGGAGAGAAGCAGAGGGAGAAGGAGGGATGGAAGGAGAGGGGAGATAGGCAGAGGAAGAGAGTGGGAGGGGCGTGGAGGGAGAGTGGGTAAAAGGTAGGAGGAAGGGAGAGATGGAGAGTGCGTGCGAGGGAGCAGGGAGGGAGAGAGATGGAGGGAGGGAGTTGGGGTACGGAAAGCTCGAGGGAGGGATGGAGTGGGGATGGAGGAGGACGGGAGGGCGAGAAAGATAGAAAGAGAGAAAGCGAGAGACGGAGAGGGAGGGGAGTAGGAGGAGGGAGGATGGAGGGAGGAAGAGGAGGGAGGAGGAGGAGAGAAGGGGAGGGAGGTGGAGGGTGATGGATGGACGGAGGGGAGGGAGGGGCGAGGGAGGGGGAGAAGCAGAGGGAGAAGAAGGGAGGGAGAGGGGGCGAAAGGCAGAGGGAGAGAGAGAGAGAGAGGGCGAGAAAGAGAGAGAGAAAGAGGCGGAGTGGAAGGTTAAGGGAGAGTGGGTGAAAGGGGGAGGGAGAGAGGGAGAGTGGATGAGGGGGAGGAGGGATGGAAAAAGGAGGGAGGGGGGAGTAGGGAGGGAGTGGGGGAGGGAAAGCTTGAGGGAGGGCGTGGGGATGGAGGGAGGTAGGGAGGAATGGAGAAGGAGAGAGGGGGGGATGTGGTGAGAGAGAGAGAGAGGGATAGAGAGAGAGAGAGAGAGAGAGAGAGAGAGAGAGAGAGAGAGAGAGATGGAGATAAAGATAGCAGTAACACTAGTTTCAAATTATTCAACAGAATGGTATGAAAAAAGTGCAATTTCATCAAAAATTCATACACTTATGACGGACATTCATCACGTTCATGACATACTTACGTCACTGCGTGATAACAAGTGACGTATTTAATTATGACGTCAGGCATTTGATTGTCAGATCGGATACCTTAGTTATCTTATCGCCTGCATAGTATCATTTGTCTCTAGGCGAGTTTCTTTATGTATCACAGATATTTGCGTTTTTGCCTCAGGATAACGTATACATGCGGGTTCCGCCATGCTCTCTCCTTCAGCGTTATTGCGTCATGTCATGAAGGCATAGGTACGACAACTTCTTGACATAGGCAGCAACAACTCCCCCAGTTAAATTAGTTTCAAAATATTCAACAGCTTACCTTGAAACTGATTCTGGTAATTCAGGGATGAACGTATATAAATCTATTCCAACACACGTACAACGCGGGCAGAGCCTAGTTTGAAATGGGTGCTCCATGAACGATGTTTCTCATTTAGACAGCAACAGCTCAAAGATAAAGAATACACTCAATAATTTAAGCTAATATTTCCGTGGAACGACTACTTGAAATGTTAGTGAATTGATAGTAATGTATTACCTATGACATCCTCGGGGGAATATGCTGGAACCTGCTCTATCTGTCCAGTAATCATGCTCTCAAAGTACAGAGAGAGACCAAGAATATTGTTCCTGTAGTGAAACAAAATAGTGTACAAAATGCTATCCCTCTTCCCCTGTCTCTCTTAGACTCTCTTAGTCTACCTCCGTCCATCGTCATTCCCCTCCCCTCCCCCACCCATCCAATCCTGCCACCTCTCTCTCTCTCTCTCTCTCTCTCTCTCTCTTTCTCTCTATCTCTCTCTCTCTCTCTTTCTCTCTCTCTCTCTCTCTCTCTCACACTCTCCCACCTTCTATGACCCCTCCATTCCCCCTCCGCTCCTCGCTCCCTCCTTCACTCTCGCACTCGCCTTCACCCAATCTCTCGCCTCTCTCCCCCTCTCGCTACCCCCTATTTTCTCTCTCTCACTCTCCTCGCTCTCTCTCTCTCTCTCTCTCTCTCTCTCTCTCTCTCTCTCTCTCTCTCTCTCACCCCTCACTCTCCCTCTCTTAATCGCTTTCCATATCTCATCTTTCCCCTCAAATATCTATCAGTCACCTCTCTATCAGTCCTTGCACGTTCGGCTCTCGGTCACCACATCTATCCTTCGTTCTTCACGCTTTCTTCCTTCTCAGCTATCTTGGGTTACACTACTTTCGATTGGTTTTACTCTGCCTCATACCAATAACACCACACTCGGCTCTGCTCTCGGATCGGCTTTGTTTCATAGCTTTTTCCCTCTCCGTATCTTACTCTTTATCCATCTCTCTACCACCCCTACCCCACCTCCGTGGTATACACAATTCTAAGAATACACAAGCATAAACACTTCACCAACCGGATACTCTCTGTCGTTCTAAGCGTGTACTGGCTGGTCTTCATAACTTCCAGTGACGGGAACTGACCACTAGAAATCTGAATTTGATAATCATTCCAGTCACACGAGTGTTTACAGACACACCCTTGCTCTTCTGTTGACAGACTGCGAAAGATATCTGCAAAATTATCAGCAAATTAATTTTTATATGTTCTGCCGTTTATCATATTTGCGCAATCAATGTATATTAATATGTTCACTCTTTCCATCGATTATGCCACGCTGATTATGCACATTCATACAATTATACGACAGTGTATGATAGCCCATGTTCCAAAATTATTCCAAAATTATTACCATTGAAGTAAAGGAAGGGAAAAGGGAAATAACAAATGATGTTTATTGATAATTTCTTACAATATTAAATAAACTACCATCGGTAAAAATTGGAAATGAATCCGGATTATTTGAGAAAATGCATTTCCTAAATCTAGGAGGTTTAACTTGGAACCCATTAGTGACATCGGTGGTGCTTCGCACTCTGCCGTGTGTCAACTGTGCGAAGCGCCAGCGATGTATGTGGTATACCGGCACATAACGAAAGTACACCTGAATATAGTTTTGTAAGCGATAAGAATATTATTCTCTATAGGCGACGATGTAGAGCGATTAACTCACTACTGATCCTTTTGAAAACAGTATATTTGAAAGTAACTTTTTTCCTGGTGAAGCAACACGTTTCTGTCCAAATGATTTCAAAATACATTGCTGGTTTCCAAGGTCGCAACATGATGTGTACTGGATGTTATGAAATTCGTGTGACTGAATGCAGATCCAGTCTCTTGAAACGACTTTCAGTCATATTGGTTCAAACCTAGACAGTTGTAGGACGTAGTGGCTAATCAGCTTAACTCAAATGTAACTGAGCTTATATGACTGGCTGTAGCGGGTATTATTTATTGGCTCGGCATTCACCAAGGCGCATAGGACCACGGTATGCAGAAGGATAAATATTAGGCATACGCAAAGATATTACCAATATGCGGTATGGTTCCCGTCAGAGTGACGTAAATGGTATTTAGCTGCTTTTTCAAATTATTATTCTGATTTACTTTTGTTTTGTACTGGTGACTATAAGTTGATTATTATACAAAGCTGCCATTCAAGAGCATATGTTGGTTCCCTGGTCCTTTCGTTTAACGATTCACAAGAAATGCTCAAAAGTGTTTACAGTCACGGTTGATAACAATCTTTTTAAATAACGAACATGATTATGATTTGAGATTGTCTAAGCACGAAATGACTGATCTGTGTCTGCATTGTCTTTGCTACAACATGAGCACCGTCCAAAAATCCAGATGCCCTCCAAATTCAAGGCCCCAATAGCGGGTAGATTTGAAAATCCTTCCCAGAGAAGCCCGTGCGACTGACGGCAAGGGAACCCCACTTCACCGACCCGACTCACCACAAGTACGAGATATGAGATATTGGTATGTCAGGCTAAGGTAGAGGTAAAACAATATTCAGAGGTAGAAACAATATGCCAAAGAAAATACATTATTCAGAGTCTTAAACGGTATGCAGAAGGATAAATATTAGGCATACGCAAAGATATTACCAATATGCGGAGATACGCAATATGGAAAGACAGTAACCATTATGTACACAGCGTAAACAATATACAATGGGACAAACATCAGGTCTATGCAATGGTATAAACACTATAAAGAGTTTTTAACAATATGCAATGATCTGAGCAATATGCATGCTTATAGCTAGAAACAATATGAAGATTTATAAACAACTTAGATAACGCAGCTTACTGGGCCAATGCTGGGCCGGTACCGTGCCGATACATACAGTATCGGCCAGATATCGACCCAGCATCGGCCCAGTAAGCTGCATTGTCAGGGAATATGCAGATATAAACACAATGTTGATGCATGACAAATGGCCAATATCACATGGGTTAACCCTTTCGCGACGAAGCCGGCCCAAACCGACCTCTGTAGTGGTCTTCTGGAATGTCCATTTGCAGGCCAAGAGAAGCCTATTCTTGAAAATTTACCACTAGAATGACTGGCTCGAGCCAGTCATTCTAGTGGTAAAATTTCAAAAATAGTCTTCTCTTGGCCTGCATATGGTCATCCAATTAATAAATATTTAAATTTTTTGAACAAATTTAGTCATTAAAGGGTTAATAACGTAACAGAATGCTGGTTTCTATGTTCGCTTATGGGTTTGAGTCAATTTCTAAAAGTGAAATTCCCTTGCATTTTTAATTTAATTTTTCACCATGTATACTATAGATAAAACACAAGTGAGGACAGTTGAAAAAGCTACTTTTGACGCGACAGTGCGATAAATACATGGCTGGCCCTAGGGTTTCTGGCGTCCTAAGCAAAGGTAAAGGCCCATCCTTTAATCGGGGTCGGGGTGGTGGTGGGAGGGGGGGGGGCGGTGGCCCGGGAGTCTTCCCACAAAAAATGTTAAAATCCAGATGCTCAGAGAGGGCATTGCCTGCATTTCTAGAGCGAAATATGGCTCTTGTACTACATGTGTTTTTTAGAAATCTTATTTGCTTTGAGTATATGTAGTATGGGTGGTGAAAATCAAAGATTTAGATGCAGTGCCTAGTTCGCTAAGTTTCGAGCCGTCCCTGGATAAATAGAGTATACACACCGTACAACGATAGACTACCTATGGTACCAACCCGGTTTCCTATGGTTTCCCCGTTAGATTTTTTGATTACCGGAATCATTCCATGTTTCCTTTCTACTGAAGAGATGACGGAATTATATTTTATTCCAGATGTTAAATCAATGTTAGACGAGCGCCCCACACTTCCTTATTAGAGGAATCAATCTACGTTTCCCTCTTGACGTGCAAATATGCCCCCGGACATATGCCTGTTCTGTCGACCTTTTGATGTTCAGCAGTGAATCTTCTTCACATGCATATGTGTTCACATTTTTAGCTGTTGATAACGTTTTAGTTTACCAATATACAGTAAGTTCTGATGAAAAAAAAACACGTGTTTTAGGCCAAAAGTTCAACGTTTCTTTAAGCAGGGTAAGAGAATACCTCAAGGAACCACTATCTCCGAAACCACATGTCCGAGCTGATGTAGCTGATTTTCAACTAAAAGGCTATGAATTGCATAGAATGACCGAAAGTCGATAAGGATGAAAATTAATTATGACTTTTCTTACCTTGCTGTGGCAGGTAGCATGTTACCACATCCAGCATCGAGCAGAGACTTAATAAACTGACTGCAAAATATAGCAACACCTTTGTACATTGTTATTCAATACTTGGAACAACTGTATATATGCACTCGCTTATTATCAATAGCATTGCACACTACATTGTTAGTAACATAACTGTACATTCATCTGGTACGATGGTAGGGACACTTCTGTACATTCATCTGGTACGATGGTAGGGACACTTCTGTACATTCATCTGGTACGATGGTAGGGACACCTCTGTACGTTAAAGGAAATCTCACCTTATCGTATACTAACCACTCATGTGTTGAAATTTGCCACTCATAAGCCATCCATTGCGTTTTAGCTTTTTATCATGTGGAAAACGAAAGGATATTCAGGCTTTAGTAGCTAAATGTTAATACATTTCTACAGCCTATGATCGATGGCTGTCATGATTTACTTTTCAAACAATCAGAAAAAATCTAGCGTGCCCGCCTTGGTATAAATGCTCGGTTATAGAGGTGACAGTTTTATACGATACTTAGGACTATTCAAAACAAAAGCAATAGATTTTTAAATTCTTTCCATATTTTGTCGGCGTTTGAACTCTGATTATTTTATGGCTGATTTGTATCCAGCTTATATTCATTATGCTGTTGTAAGGCCTTTTCAAGTGACAATTACATCAATAAGGGGTAATCCGATTTCAACAAAACCTCACACATTTGTTCCATAGGAAGGTTAGGTCTACTCCACATAAAAGAAATGTGTTTTTCCCAAAAAAATTCCGCATATTTTCGCTGTTTGAACTTAGTCAAGTTGATGCCTTCAGGTTAAGGATTTTTGCTGCGATATTCACAGCGTTTGTACGTTGATTATTTTAGGGCAGATTGGTATTCAAGTCAATTCACAATTTAGTGACTGGGTTTATCCGATTTGATTAAAACATCACAGATTCTTTTTATGCGATGATTAGCCTACATCTACTCTGCATGGGAAAGGAATAGATTTTGAAAATTTTAACATATTTTTACTGGGTTTGAACCGCGAGTATTTTAGGGCTAATTTGCATCATGTTATACTTATTATGCCGTGGTTAAGGTTTTTTCAAACGGCAATTTAATCAGAAAACAGTTCTCCAATAAAATGTTTTGATTTGATACAGGCTGCTTAAACGCATTTTTAAAATCATATTAGTGTACTTGATTTTGTAATTGTGTCTACATTTTTCAGGCTTTGAACTTTGCTTATGTTTGAACCATTTGCCTCTAGGCCAGACTTTGATTGTCAGTAGTCATTGTACTGCAGGTTACTACCAGTCAGTGAGGCTTTATGTTTCGGTCTTAAAGCTATGCTTCCCTGAAACTATGCTTGCTCGTTGGGTAGTACCATGGGTATTTTGATTCAACAAGTACATTGTCATTTCAAAATGAAACTGCATCTGGTGGTCCACCATACACTGTGACGGACAATTAATATACAGCTAAGCTATTTGCTGTCTTCTGATACCTCTGGTTCTATATATGTACATGGCTTGGCCATTATTTTTATCTCGCCTTCATGAAAAGAGAAAAGTGATTTTGGGAGAGGAGGGGAAGATGGTGTCGTTGGCATCGGCATCAGCGTCCGCTCCCGTTAAGTTTTTTTAAAACAACATTTACATCAATTAGGGGTTTTCCGATTTAAATAAAACTTCACGGATTAATTTTATGCGATGCTTAGAACTACTCTGCATCAAAATTATATTGATTTTCGAGATTTCCCCATACTTTACGGCGTTTGGATATTGATTATTTTCTTGGTCCAGGTTAAGTGTTTTGCTGTGCTAATCTTTTTTAAATGCCATTTACATCAACAAGAGGTGAAGACCCCTTAAAAAGAAATTGATTTGCACAAATTTGAAATATTTTTTCACCATTTGAACTTGGATTATTTTATGGCTGATTTGCATACAGGTTATATGTCCAGATTATGGATTTTGCTGCGTTAGTCTTTTTAAAATGACGTTTACATCATCAAGGGTGTATTTGATTTGAATAAAATTGCATAGATTTGTTCTTTATCATACTTAGGACTAATCCACATAAAAAGAAATCGACCTTCAAGTTTTCCATGGTTTTTGGCGTTTGATCTTTGATTATTTTAGGGCTGGTTTGCATGCATGTATGTCCAGGGTAAGGTTTTTGCTGCGTTCAGCCTTTTACAAACTACATTTACACCAACAAGGGTTTATCCGATATGAATAAACCATCACAGATTTGTTCCATACAATGTTTAGGACAACAAAGAAATAGATTTTTACTTTTTCCCCATGTTAAGGTTTATTCAAATGAAAATTTAGGCAACAAGGGATTTATCTGATCTTAGTAAAAACTTAGGTGTCCACACCAAAAAGAATAATAGATTTAGAAAATTTTGAAAATATCTTTACTGGGTTTAAACTTTGAATATTATAGGGCTGATTTGCATCCAGGTTATGCTTATTACGTTGTGGTTCATGTTTTTTAAATGACAATTTAATCAACAAAGACAAAGAGAGATTAGATAAATGTTTTGCTTAAATGTGGCCTGCAATATATTAATGTACTTGATATTTGAAAATGTTTCTACTTTTTCAGGCTATTAACTTTGCTTCTGTTTGAACCATTTGCCTTTCGGTAAGACTTTGTGTGCCAGTAATCATTGTACTGCCAGTTACTATCAGGCAGCAAGGCTTTATGGTTCAGTCTCCGAGCTATGCAACAGCATTGTAACTCAATTATTAGTCACTGAATGGACCACAGAGACACCATTTTAGACTCAGATCCGTGACGGAGATAGAGCAATAGCATTGGATAAACATAGATTTCCTACAAACTAAGGTTATTTTGTCGTCGTCGTCGTCGTCGCCGTCGTCTTCATGTCGTCGTCGTCGGCTGTGGCTGCTGCTGCGGCGGCAGTGGTGGTGTCGGCGGCGGTGGTCATGATGACGCTGTTGTTGTTGTTGTTGTTGTTGTTGATGATGATGATGATGATAATAATGATGATGATGATGATGATATGGTTACTGTTAATGTTGACTAGCACTGATTGGCAGTGACACTTGCGAAGCAAATACAGCAATTCACACTCGACGTAACACTGATCATAGCTATAGACCGGGTAGATTGTCAACGGATTTACAAAGCCTTCAGCTTGTGTATCGACACACTGTTCGTTACCAAACGCATCGAATGGTGGAGGCAAAGCCCGATACTGCAATAAAAAACCGAACAGGAAGCGCAAGAAATATTAAGCACTGCACATATCCAATGCACATGACCGACATGTATAATAAGGATGGATGGGGGGGGCTAGGGAGGGATGGAAGGAGGAAGTGGGAGGAGGGGTAGAGAGAGGAGGAGGGGAGAGGGTGGGGTGGGAGAGGGTGAGGGAGAGAGGGTGGTGGAGAGGGTGGTGGTGGAGAGATAAATGGAGGGTGAAAGGGAGAGTGCGAGAGAGACATGAGGGGAAAGAGAGCGGTAGGGAGGGAGGGAGGAAGGGAGGGAGACAGAGAGTGAGTGAGGGTGAGAGTGAGAGCGGGATCGAAAGAGAAATCGAAAAGGAGAGCTAGAGAGAGAGGGAGAGGGAGAGAGAGGGAGAGAGGGAGGGAGTGAGGGAGAGAGAGAGCGAGAGAGCGTGAGCGAGAGAGAGAATAAAGGAGGGAGGGAGGGAGGGAGGGAGGGAGGGAGAGAAAGAGAGAGAGAGAGCGAGAGCGCGAGAGAGATGGAGAGAGAGGGAGAGAGGGAGGGATGGATGGAGAGAGCGAGAGAGCGAGAGAGAAAGCGAGAGAGAGAGGGAGGGAGGGAGAGAGAGAGAGAGAGAGCGAGAGAAGGTGAGAGAGAGAGAAAGAAGGAGGGAGGGAGGGAGGGAGAGAGAGAGAGAGAGAGAGTGAGAGAGAGAGAGAGCGAGCGAGAGCGTGCGAGAGATGGAGAGAGAGGGAGGCGGCGAGAGAAAGAGAGAGAGAGAGCGGGAGAGGGAGGGATGGAGGGAGGGAGGAAAGGAGGGAGGGAGGGAGGGATGGAGGGAGAGAGAGAGCTTGAGATGGAGAGAGAGAGAGAGAGAGACGGCGAGGGAGAGAGGCGGCGAGAGAGAGAGACAGAGAGTGAGTGAGTGAGAGAGAGAGAGAGAGAGAGAGAGAGAGACGTGGAGGCAAAGCCCGATACTGCAATAAAAAAACGAACAGGAAGCGCAAGAAATATTAAGCACTGCACATATCCAATGCACATGACCGACATGTATAATAAGGATGGATGGGGGGGCTAGGGAGGGATGGAAGGAGGAAGTGGGAGGAGGGGTAGAGAGAGGAGGAGGGGAGAGGGTGGGGTGGGAGAGGGTGAGGGAGAGAGGGAGAGAGGGTGGTGGAGAGGGTGGTGGTGGAGAGATAAATGGAGGGTGAAAGGGAGAGTGCGAGAGAGACATGAGGGGAAAGAGAGCGGTAGGGAGGGAGGGAGGAAGGGAGGGAGACAGAGAGTGAGTGAGGGTGAGAGTGAGAGCGGGATCGAAAGAGAAATCGAAAAGGAGAGCTAGAGAGAGAGGGAGAGAGAGAGAGAGGGAGAGAGGGAGGGAGTGAGGGAGAGAGAGAGCGAGAGAGCGTGAGCGAGAGAGAGAATAAAGGAGGGAGGGAGGGAGGGAGGGAGGGAGAGAAAGAGAGAGAGAGAGCGAGAGCGCGAGAGAGATGGAGAGAGAGGGAGAGAGGGAGGGATGGATGGAGAGAGCGAGAGAGCGAGAGAGAAAGCGAGAGAGAGAGGGAGGGAGGGAGAGAGAGAGAGAGAGCGAGAGAGCGAGAGAGGGTGAGAGAGAGAGAGAGAGAGATGGAGGGGGAGCGAAACAGACGGCGAGCGAGAGAGAGTGAGAGAGAGAGAGAGAGAGAGAGAGAGCGAGAGAGAGATGGAGAGAGAGGCGGCGAGAGAGAGAGAGGGAGAGAGGGAGAGGGGGGATGGAGAGAGAGAGAGAGGGAGAGAGAGAGAGAAAGAGAGAGAGAGAGAGGGAGCGAGAGAGGGTGTGAGAGAGAGCGTGAGATGGGGGGGGGGAGAGAAAGAGACGGCGAGAGAGAGAGAGAGAGAGAGACGGCGAGAGAGATGCGGCGAGATAGAGAGCGAGAGCGAGCGAGCGAAAGAGAGCGAGAGCGAGAGCGAGAGAGAGAGAGAGAGAGAGAGAGAGAGAGAGAGAGAGAGAGAGAGATTAATGTGGGACAGGAGGTCGTTGAGGATGACGCGAGTCAGAGAGAAATCTATATCAAAATGAGTCACCTGTGATTTTCTTATAGCTGCAAATGTTCGTTGTCCGAGCATGGCTACAAAACCCAGCGCCTTCATATCGGGGATATCCCAGGGATCATGAACTCGTACCTGCAAGTGAAGTAATTCCTAACTTGTTTATTAGGTATGATTGAAATATTTAAAGACGGCTTTACTGCTGCAACACGCTAAGCTTCAAGCCACCACATGGTTCGTGGCTTAGTAATGACTATCATGAAACCGTTGATAAATTGGAAATAATCTTTAATTGATCGCTGCCTCTGTCCACACATGAGTATAAATGATCGCAAATATATGCAAAATATGACTAATTGAGGGATCCAATCTGTCCTTCAAGTATCTAATTAAAATGCGTCACTTCGTAGCTGACGTCACAATGACGTATGTCTGACAAGAAATGTCAAGTTCAATTCGTTAACTATAGTCAGTTTGCTGAACACGCACAGTAGCTATGCCCAATCGGACGCTAAATAGTTAACTATAGTTTGTTGGTTCCAGATTCCCCATTGAATTACTATTGCAGAAAAGTTGGAGCCGGGTACCAGTTTCCATTAACCCTTTCCGTCGTCTGTTTTGATAGCCTACCAAAATGGGTTATTTTCGTCCGCGAAGACGTCAAAAAGCGTTCATATGACATAAAGTGGGAAGGAACATGGGCTTGGGAGCATTGACATACAGTGGGAAAGCATAATTTCATCAAACCTAAGTTATTTAGTGAAATATTTACACTTTTATACGAATTTATTCGTGGTAAGTGATCGGTGTCTGCCATTTTGAAATTTACGCAAATATCGCACTAACCATCTGAACCGAGCTCTGGTGCTCGGGTGACTATAGTTGACTAGCTAGTTAACTATTTGAAGTTCGACTGGGCATCTAGTTAGCTATAGCTAACTCTGGTTTGGAGTCGAACTTGGCCAAAGTGAGAAAGGTCTGACAGAAAGTGCCTCTGTCTTTGGTGAGTTTCCAATTTTATAGATAATCAGTTGAATATTTTGAAATGTGCTGCTGCCCCCCCCCCCCCCCCAGTGAAATTTGTTTCAAACTATTCCAAAGCTTATCTGTATAGTGACATTGAAATTAAGATTTTGGGAATTCGGCGTTCACCGTATTAAAATCGGTCAAAAGGCGTACACATAATCTGTGGAACATAGCTAGAAATGGGCGGATCATAGCTAGAAATAGGCGGCGCATAGCAAGAAATTGGCGGAGTCTAGCTAGAAATGAATCCCTTTATTTCTTAACCGTGTATAAATTTGTTAACGACTGCCATATTGATTCATAATTTATCAATTATATTTACTATTCAATGGATGGATGCGATCTCTCAAGTAAATGACGTCATAATTAATTACATTCCATGTAAGCTGGCGTCACAACCAAAATGCGTAACAAATGAGGTGGGTATATCTAGATCAGTCAGGAACATCGAAAAGTCTGTCAAGTGTGCGAATTGTAAATCTTTATTATTAAATAAACGGTTTCTAGAGTTTCAAGATATTTACCAGGTTACATGTATAGTTAGTTACCTTGATATTGGGATTCTTGGAATTCAGGGTTAGGTAGATACCACCACGGGCAAAGCGTAGGAACTTAGGTAGAAATGGATCCATCTAATGAATTACGAATCGTTAGTACATTTTATATTAGTTGTTTTCTACTGTAAATATAAAAATCTGAATTGTCTAACAAACCGGACGTTGGTAATTTGCCTGCTAATCTGGGGCTCGTTTAGGCGACTGACTTGGTTCGTGGTTCAAAAGCAATTTTAATGACTTTATTTTCGCCAGAAAATTGGTTTGAACCAAAACCGCGAAACGGGATTTATGCGAATTAGCGACGTTTGACGGTCAAGATTTCGTGGCAATGATCTGAACCCACAAGCATTCTAAATTGAATTATGTTTAGCAATTAATTTGATTGTATTTCGATTTATGCTGTAGCGCGGATCGATCGGTCAGGTACGGACCGTCCCAGCATGTCTGGGTACGAAACGGCCGGACCGGGTACATTCCAAGCACGCCCCCTGGGTAGGACAGTACGCGTGTATAAAGCCATATACGAGAGGTTCGTAAAACGTCCGTGAGATCGTCCAGCGCGCATGCGCGGTCGTCAGAGATTGCTTGCGAATGCTGGTTAGCATTGGAGCGAAAAAGCATCATATTTTGTACTGATTTGGTACTTGTAATTCCTTTAAATTATACCTTCCTCGCCGTTCTTGGACTCGATCATGACCAGAATGAAACAAGGATTCCAAATCTTTTTATTGTTTTAAAATCGATCCAGAAATGGCCGAGTTTTCTTTAATTAAACCAGCAAATTCCTTTCAAAATATACAACTTCATAGGCTTAGCGCATGCAAATACTTAGTGCATGGGTACGATAGTGCATTACGTGACCGCTTCCCTGCCTCTGTAGCTCGCTCGCTGATTGGCTGTGGCGCTCTGGCTGTGCACTCTAAAATTAGATTCAAGAGAAATGGAGGCAATGGTAGCTAAGGCGGTAACCAGTAGAGCTGCAAAACCGGCGACCCTGGGATCGCGTCTTTGTTCGGCCAACTGACTATCCCTGGAAACATAGGCAATCTCCGTTACTCTTCGTCGCCTCTCTCTCTCTATCCAGGAGTATAAATGGGTACCAGTGTAAAAACTGGGGAAGTTACCAATAATAGACTGAAATAAAACCAGCCTTGAATGGCGTGAATGGGACCTGGAATCAGGGACTCGATAGACGCCAACCAAACCAATAACTTCTTGATTCAAGAGCAGTCGGGAGAGAAAAGTTGGTGGTGAGGTGCCTGGTCTGAGAGGCGAGTCGTGTAGTACTGATACCTGTTCAGCAGATACCAAACAACGCGGTGCCAATCGGTTTTGTGTACTCGTCATCTTTGGGGTACTAGCCACCACATCCACATCGCAACTTTTTGTACGCTCCCAGAAAGATATCACCTAGGGGCAATAAAGAAATTCAAGTAAGGTGGCCCAAGCTACCAACCTTGGTGTGGATGGGCCTGCTGGCCCCGATGTAAGCTCGTCTAAGTATGTAGGGCGAGTGATGTGCTCGTTGGATAACGCAACTCGCCAGATCTGCCGTACCACGCCGACCAGTGGTGAATCAAATCCGCACATGTTTTGTGTTCAACTTTAGACATTTTGACCACAGTCAGGGGACATTTCCCAATGCATCGCACGAGCTATGCAGTGCATCTCGTCTTGTGATCCGCCAGAATGCATATGCATTATTAACTTTCATCCGTAGCCCTTCATAACTACAGGGCAGCTTTCAAAATACCGCTTAAATTATTAACTTTGTGCAGAGACGTGACTAGCTACCAGCCATCCGTATCCACAAACATTCTTCTTCACCATTCCTGAGAATGAGCTGCATCAGACAGTTTGCCTGCAGCTTTTCCTAGCAGCTGCCTTCCGCATCATGCCATCTCGCATTCCAAATGTGTAATGATACAACTGCTGTGAATCCAGAACTTTTTCCGTACCGATGACTAATAGGTACTCCGTTATTAGATTATGATTGTATTTATGTATTCCTTTTCTGTAACAAGTACTGATGACTAATAGGTACTGCCCGGTTGTTTGAGACCGCAGTTTTATAGTTTATTCTTTTAATGTATATATTATTCTTATTTTCGTGCCAATTCACACTGTCAAGGTTGTGCGACCTTCTATTTTACTGTTTTGTGATAAGTTATGGCAGTAGCCATCCTAGTTAGATATGTTTTGCTAGTTTTATATAAAACATTGAAAGCGCAGTTCCCTAGGCTACACAATACAGCAACAACAACTGCACAACCTTGTTCCCCCACAGCATCACTTTCTCACTGCGGTTGCTGTTCATGTTCTCACTGAGCGAACATGACATGCGGCTCACTAAACCTGCCCTATTTTAGCTCAATAGGATAGGTTTATAGTAGTAGGGACGATTACTCTGTAGGAGCCATTTTGTGTAAGTCTCTTTTCCGGGAGTAGCGGATATGTAACACGCACAGCGGCTAGGTTGTATAAATTGGCCATATACTTTAAGACCTCCGTTATATGAGTAGTTGTCTCTGTCTACGCTCCTGCAGCCTCCGGGCGTATTAATTGTTTGGACCTCTCTCTGTCCCGTTGTTTAAATCTGTCTATGAAACTATTGGCGTTTTCATAGCGGCTGGAAACAAAGTGACGATCACCGCATACACCTCCTCCGTATCCTCGGATACTAGTTAGTTAGAAAACCACGCCAAAGTAGGAAGTACGGCGAAAATATTATAGTTACTGGCCTGCAGTGCAAGTCTGGGCGAATTTACATAACCATAATGACAGGTAAAATGTTAGTTCCCAAGGTGCGGATCTCACATGATCCGCCCCGCCCCCCCCCCCTCCCCGACACACCAGTGATGGACAGGACTCAGCTCTCCATCTAACTCTACAATTGACTGGGTGCGGTCTTAGAACCCAACACGCCCTCGCGGGAAGGTCACTATAGTTGGATAGCTGCATCTTTGTCCCCACCATAAACCTATATGTGCTTTTCAATGCTTATATAATGTGGCTTGTCTCGGTGCTGTTTTATGTGATCGTGATGCGATGATGACGGGATCGTTATATGATTCCAGAGCGTTCACCTCATGGTATTTTGGCACACTGTCTAACTGCGGGGATGCTCCTTGAGGGTGACCATACGGTCACTGAGCATTCGCGCCTGTTAGGCTTATATGTTAAAGATAGTTAGATTGCACTGCCATTTGCGACTTAACCTTGATCTGGACACAAAAACTAAATGTTAGGAAATGATCTAGCAGAAGGACCGCATAAATAAAGCGGCAACAACTAATTCAGCATCTTTGAACTTACATAAGATGACAGTGTTTAATTCTGCAGCAATCATCCACCTCATATTCACGTAATACAACGTGCATCACATTAAACTTATAATTTCACTAGGTTTACGCTTTTACATAGGATAGTTTAACAAGAGAGTGGCCGTTTTTGCCATCTCTCTTCCTCCATTTTGGCGTTGTAGTCATTTTCATGTGACGGAGGCCCGCGCGAGGCACTTTCCTCTCGCAACAAAATATGTTGGTGTTATGGGGTAATATAGTTTATATTAAACTTGCTAAGTAGCCGTGTTAGGACCCTCCTTTGCTGGGATGCCTCACGGATTTTGTTCTATTAGGTACCTCTGGCGAGGACCATGATGGCGAGTCATCAACTTGACCCTATGTACTTGACTTCTCGCTTGTAGTAGCAAACGAGTACCATTGTTTGACTGCTACGATTTAATTATTGTACGTATTTAATTATATCCCCGCCTTAAATGGAGCAAGGGGACCATCACACCGGTGACATCAATAGTGAGGATGAGACCCTGTGGTTCAACTTCCACGGTGATTGTCGCACGGCTCCACTGGAACGTGAAAGTTCCACCGGCTCTAGAAGTTGATCTTTGTATAATCCAGCAGTGTGAATCACTGAATCCGCAACCCCGAGATCTCTGCAGCATTCGCGCCAATGTACTGCACACTGGTGGTACCACGGAACGAGAAAATCTGGCGGACCAGCACGCACGCCCGGAGGTTACAATGCTTTAAATTCCGTCTTAGCAAATTGCAGATGACCGCGTAGCTTACACCAAAATATTGATGAGATTTAGGCATTCAAATAATTTACAAAATTTAGATGGGTGTAGCCATTTTGAAATTTATGAACCCCGAACCATTAGTCACGATGAACCGAGATCAGAACCCGGTTCCTGGTTCAGTAGGCCTAAATCTTTCACTTCCGGAATGCCAAAAACGCATGAACCACGAACCACGTCTTTGAACCATGGACGCAGTCACTCGCGAAAACGAGCCGTTGAAAATATTATAAAAGTCCATTTGATAGGTTAAAGAAATTGGCATATATGTTAAATGGAAAACAATTTAGCCCAGTGAAGGATATTGGATATTGGATATTGAATATTCAATTTCCTGTAGCAGGATATTGAATATTCAATTTCCTGTAGCGGGATATTGAATATTCGATTTCGTGCAGTGGGATATTGAATATTGAATTTCCTGTAGCGGGATATTGAATGTTCAATTTCCTGTAGCGGGATATTGAATATTCAATTTCCTGTAGCGGGATATTGGATATTCAATTTCCTGTAGCGGGATATTGAATATTCAATATATATGCACTCGAGCTAATCAGCTGTGGACTACCGAAATTGGCATATATGTTAAATGGAAAACAATTTAGCCCAGTGAAGTTAGCTGGATATTGGATATTGGATATTGAATATTCAATTTCCTGTAGCGGGATATTGAATATTCAATTTCGTGCAGTGGGATATTGAATATTCAATTTCCTGTAGCGGGATATTGAATATTCAATTTCCTGTAGCAGGATATTGAATGTTCAATTTCCTGTAGCGGGATATTGAATATTCAATTTCCTGTAGCGGGATATTGGATATTCAATTTCCTGTAGTGGGATATTGAATATTCAACATATATGCACTCGGGCTAATCAGCTGTGGACTACCGTACATGCGGCAGGTCGAGGGGCGTGGTCTAGTGCTGACTGGCAGCGCATTGGGCAACACGCTGGCGGACAGGCGGATGGATGAGGCGCCTGCTCGGTCGTTTAGCGACAGTGTACTGCTCTGAGTGAGTATACTGAATGGGCTGTGGTTAGCCGAGAGGCACGGCCGGCCTGCCAGCCTGGTGCCGAGTGCATACCGAGAGTATGTCGGTAGGGCAAGGTGGATTAAATATCTTCGTTTGAATATTCGGTTGATTGGTGGGTGATGGATATTGAGTTGAGGTGAGTAGGTGCGCTGGTGGCTGGCTGGGTGGATAGAGGAATTGATGGTTGGAGACGGGGTGGGCCGACACGCTTGCTCAGTCATCTATCGACAGTGGATTGCTCTGATTGGTGATACTGACTGAGCTGTGGTTAGCAGAGTGCCGCGGGAAGCCTGCCTTCCTGGTGCCGTGCGCATACAGAGCATATGATAATAGGGCAAGGCAACGTTAATGTATTCATTGTGTGCTTCGGATATTGAGAGGAGTGTTTGTGATGATGCAATTGAAGACAGGCATAAGTTCAGCAACGGTACGACGATATATTCTTCTTCTTCTTCTTCTTTTCGATCGCTGGTATCACACTTGGAGAGCCTTTCTCAAGATGAAATCTGTGGTTTTCTGCAGTTCTTCCACAGGCCCATACAGCTTTTCAAGAAAAGGCCAGATCTCTTCTCTCAGCAGCTGATACGTACTCAACATTGAAGTATGTGCTCTGTGGTCTGTTCTGCTTCTCCACAAGGACAAGCGGGCGATGTCGTAAGGTGGAACTGCCTGTACATGTGTTGGTTTAGTCTGTTGTGTCCAGTTTTGAGACGAAAAATGGTCACTTGCTCTGGCCTCGAGAGATGATGGTAGGTATCTTCTGATTGAGGTGTTCTATAGAGTGACTAGATGATAGTCTTCATCTCTGTATGGGTAACCGTGTTTTCTATCTGATTCTCTTCTGCACCCACCTTTGCCATCTTGTCTGCTTCCTCATTTCCTTGGACTCCACAGTGTGAGGGGATCCACTGCAGTGCTATCCGAAAGCATTTGATGGCTTTGCAGTGCTTCTTTAAGTTGTGGCAGCTTACCTTTGGTGATAGCCTCAAGGACGGAGTGAGCATCAGATAAAAAGACAATCTGTGCAATAGGGTCTGCTGTTCTGCTGATGGTATTAGCTGCATGAACCAGTGCTTCGACTTCAGCTCTATAGTTTGTGCAGTGTTTGCCTGTCGGTATTGCAGCTGACTCATGTTGTCCATTTGGATACTGTATGTGCAGTCCGGCACCTCCGCTCCTAATTGCATCTTTGGCTGATCAATCTGTGTAGATCCTTATCCATGTCTCCTGAGGGTACATTTCTTCCAGCATGAATAGGGTCACGGCCTTCTTGCTCACATCACTGTGTTCATCTTTGGTTGTGAGATGAGGTACTGTGGTGCGAATAGCTATGCTGTCTAGTGTGTTTTCCTAGGGTGGAGGGTCAAGGGTGTGGTTTGGGTCTTCTATTTGTGCTGGCAACATTTCTTGGTGTTTCCTTTGAAGTGCTTTTGTCTCTTTCACAAAACTTGGTCTTTTAAGTCTTCCTGATGACAGCTGTGCTTACCTGTTGTTCATCGGGTGGTTGTTGAACGATTTGAACTTTGCAGCTTGGATCAGTGCTTTGCATTCCCTCCCTTTGCTGAGTGGGGGGATGCCTGCTGTCTGCTCCATTTTTTCTATTGGTGTTGATCTCATTCCAACAGTCATTATGCGAAGTGCTTGGCTTTGTACTCTGTCGAGGTTCTGTTGATGAGATTTAGCTGCTGTCATCCAGGAGCTGGATCCATACTCAAGGTGTGGTCGTACGGTACCTTGGTAGATGGTCTTGAGGATCCTTTCATTGGCACCCCACTTTGTTCCTGCCAGCTTCCTCATGATGTTTAGCTTTCTTCTGGCCTTTGCCTCTGCGTTCTGGATGTGCTCCTTCCATGTTAATCTTCTGTCATAGGTGACTCCCAGGTATGTCTGCTGGTCCTCGTACACGAGTGGAGTACCGCCTAGTGTCAGATTGTCAACCTTGGTGTTGGTGGGCAGTGAGAATAGCATGGCTGATGAGTTTTCTTTGTTGATGGTAATACACCAGCGATTGGCCCAAGCTGTAATTCTGTCCAAGGCGAGCTGCATTCTGTACGTGGCAGTCGTTGTGTACTCCACGGTGCACCAGAGTACGAGGTCATCTGCATAGAAGGCTGCTTGGATCCCATTGGCCAGCTCTGCTACAATGTCATTAATGAAGAGTATGAACAGAGTTGGTGATAATACTCCGCCTTGTGGCACCCCTTGTCTCAGCAATACATTCTGTCCAGATTGTCCATCCACCAGCACCCTAGCTCTATGATTGTGTAGGTATGACTTGGTCCATCGGAACATGTTGCCACCGATGCCTATGCGCGGAGCTTCACGAGGAGGCCATCCTTCCACACCTTGTCAAATGCCTTCTGCGGATCGATAAAGGTAGCTAGCATCACCTTCTTGGCTTGAAAAGTGTCCTCTATGACCTGTGCAAGATATGTTGTTTGATTCTCTGTGCTCCTGTATCTTCTGAAGCCAGCATGCTCTGAAACTATAATGTTCTCCGACTCCAGGTACCGCTGCAACCGCTGGTCGATGATGCGCTCCATGGTCTTGCATATGCAGCTTGTAAGACTGATAGGATGGTAGCTCAGCACTTTCGTCTTGTTCTTCACTTTTTTCAGAATAGGAGTCATTCTGGCTTCCTTCCAGCACTGAGGAACCTCTCCATTGGTCCAACTGAGATGAAAGATGTCTAGTAACTTGCGAAGAGATGCATTACCAAGGTGTTGGATCATTTCATTCGTAATGCCATCTGGCCCGGGAGATATCTTCTTCTTCAATTGGCGGATGGCCTTCTTCAGTTCTGCTAAACTAATGTCAACTTTCATTGCATCGTGAGTGTTGGTGTCTGTTCTTTCCTTTTGCTCTTTTCTAACCTCTTTTTGACGCATTCGTGGTATAGGAATGTTGCTTTCTTTTGCATATGCCTTCGCAATGGCATCTGCAGCCATCTTTCCTGACAGTGTTTGTCCATCTTCTTCAAGAGTAATCTTCTCTCCCCCGACACCCTCATCATTCAGTGCTTTAGTCAGTCGCCATAGCTTTGTGGTGTCTCTCTCTAAATTTAACCCTG
Source organism: Chaetoderma sp. LZ-2023a (assembly GCA_034401795.1). Lineage (NCBI taxonomy): Eukaryota > Metazoa > Mollusca > Caudofoveata > Chaetodermatida > Chaetodermatidae > Chaetoderma > Chaetoderma sp. LZ-2023a. Next base: position 5,324,494 of record CM067366.1, read on the forward strand.
CCGTCTTTTCCCTCCAGCTTCTTCTTTTGGCCTCCAGCTTGGTCTTTAGATACCTGGCTTAGTTTGTTGTAGCGTGAAGTGGTTTTCATGACAGGGATTACCCTCTGCATCTTCTCTGACCTTGTCTAGTCTATCATGTGCTGCTTGCAGTTCTATTGTCCAGTAGGGGCGGTAGTCTTTCCTGAACCCTCGAGGAATCGCTTCGTTGGCAGCCTTGAGGATACTTGAATGAAATTCCTTGACCACATTGTTGATGTTTCTCCCTTCTACTGCTATATTTTGGGTAAGCTCATTGGAACGAATGCCGAACAGACTCCAATTCGCCTTTTTGTAGTTCCACCTTGGATGTTGAGGTGAACTTGTCGAAATACTTCCAGAAAGGGAGAGGAGGAATGGGCGGTGGTCGCTTCCTCCTAACAGCGATCCGACCACTCTACTGAGGTTTCTGTGAATGTCTTTCTGTACAAAATGCCAAGTCCGGCGTTGTTGTCGAGTGCCACCGGCACGAGTAGAAGGTGGGCTGATCTGTGGGATCGTTGACAAGTAAAAGGCGCTTTTCATCTTGCCATGCTTCAATGTCTTCTCCTCGTTTATCAAGTGCTCTGTATCCCCAGCTCTGGGACTGGCTATTAATGTCTCCCGCAATGAGGAAGTGGCAGTCCGGGACCTGGATTGTGTCAAGTGAGAGATTCTTGTCATTAAGGCAGTAATAATTGACAATGTCAATCACAGCGTTACTGGTTGTAACCTTGATCTTGATATATTCTGCCTCTTCCATAAAGGTTTTGATCTGGCTGGCGTTCACGCTGTTTTGGACCAAGGTGATCACCCCGCCTTTCTTTCTTCCTCTTCGATCACACTGGAAAATCTGGTAACCTCTGATCTTAAATAGTTTTCCTTCTTGCAGATGTGTCTCTTGGATGCAGCAGATATCAACGTTGTTTTCGTACAGGAACTGTTCGAGTTTCTTGTTGGTAACCCCTTCTGCGTTCCAGTGCATGATGTTAATACTGGGGTTCTCTTTGAGTTTGGTCTTCTCTTTCGGTTGGCCAGTAGCTCTCCATCCTCGTCCCCTGGCTCCACAAGACGAGTTGATGGGACCTCCAATAGCTGATGGTAGGCCCCTTCGAGGCGTGGAGCCCGGCGCTGCACCTGCCTGGCGGATTCTCACAGGGCGAGAACCATTTCGAATGATTCGATCTCCAAGTGTCATTTCATTAGCGTTGTGCTCTGGTTAGCCCCTCCATATGTCTGGATTGACACCCAGTGGGTTACACCCCTGCGCCACGTTGAGGCCGAGTATATAGTCTTAAACAGGGGGACGATATATTCTGACACAAAAGATATATTGAATATTCAATATCATGTAACAAGATATTGGATATTCAATATGCTGTGACGGGATATTGGGTATGTGGTTGATTTGTGTGTAGTGGATATTTGGTTGGGGTGAGTGGGTGAGTGCGTGGATGACTGGCTGGCTGGCTGGCTAGCTGGATGGGTGGGTCGATTGGCGGAGAAGCGCCGGGCCCAGCCGCCTACTCGGTCCTCTAGCGACAGCGTACTCGTCTGATGGTGCATATCGAGGAGGCTGTGGTTTTCGGAGTAGCGCTGGCGACCTGCCCGCCTGGTGCCGCGTGCATACCGAGAGTATGGCAGTAGGGCAAGGTGGATTAAATATCTTCGGTTGACTATTCGGTTGATTGGTGGGTGATGGATATGGAGTTGGAGTGGGTAGGTGCGCAAGTGGCTGGCTGGGTGGATAGGTGAATTGATGGATGGGTGGATGGCTGGATGTGCGTGCGTGCCTCCCTCCATCCATCCATCCATCCATCCATCCATAATTACCTCCCTCCTTAACTCCCTCCCTCCCTAACTCACTCTCTCACTCACTTTCCACTCCTTCCATCCCTTCATCCATCCATCCATCAATTCATTTATCCACCCAGCCAGCCACCCGCACACCTACCCACCCCAGCTCAATATCCATCATCCACCAATCAACCGAATATTTAACCGAAGATATTTAATCCACCTTTCCCTACTGCCATACTCTCAGTGTGCACGCTGCGCCAGGCAGGCAGGTCGCCCGCGCCACTCGGATAACCACAGCTCAGTCAGTATACTCGCTCAGAGCAGTACGCTGTCGCCTAACAACCGAGCAGGCACCTCATCCATCCGCCTGTGCGCCATCACTGCTACGCCAGCAGTAGGGCACGCCCCTCGACCTGCCGCATGTACGGTAGCCCACAGCTGATTACCTAAGGTGCATATATGTTGAATAGCCAATATCCCGCTACAGGAAATTGAATATCCAATATCCCACTACAGGATATTGAATATCCAATATCTCAGGAAATTGAATATCCAATATCCCGCTACATGATATTGAATATCCAATATCCCGCTACAGGAAATTGAATATCCAATATCCCACTACAGGAAATTGATTATTCAATATCCCGCTACAGGAAATTGAATATTCAATATCCAATATCCAGCTAACATCACTGAGCTAAACAATTTAGGTCTATGTAAAATGCTAGGATCATGTTGTATTTCAGTATTTTATTTCTTACTTTAACACCCGCCATTCCGTCGAAGCCTCTGTAAAACCTGTTTTGATGTACATTTAGAACAAGATTCAAACCCATGACTGCACCAGACGTGTGCGATACCAGTTTTGGTGATCCGCCCTTGTGAAGCAGTCTAGGGTTGAACGTATAGCACATTCCCATGGTGGTAAACTGTTGGGTGATATATTTAGAACAGTTGATAGGTATACCTTTCCACTCACACTCTACAAATAAATCATTTATTGTCATAGCAGAATCCAACAGTGAACTGTGCAGGTCTATAGATTTAACCCTGCTTCTAAGCACCGGATCTGAGAAATTCAAATTCAACACTGTCGTGTCGCTTCGGAAAACGTGGGCTAACAGTTTCGACATCATGATGCTGTCATTGTTGTTAGATTTACGAAACTGTTCAAAACTGCATATGGTGACTGCTGGAAACTCGATGCCAATTTCAGTGTCAAAGCGAAGGTTTTGTCTCGTGTAGTATGGGAACTGCATCCAGATCAGCACCTGGTGCCAGATGATGTAAGTCACACCGGACACCATCCCAATGGAAACAATACACCAGAAAACCCTGAAATCCAATGTATACATCGTTTATATCGTCACCCACACGTTCATTCGTTCGTTCATTCGTTCATTCGTTCGTTCGTTCATTCGTTCGTTCGTTCGTTCGTTCGTTCGTTCGTCCGTACATCCGCCCGCCCGTCAGGCAGTCCGTCCATCCAGCCACCCACCCGCCAGCTCGCATGTCCATCTGTCCGCCCATCCATCCACCCACCTATGCAGGCACCCATCCGTCCACCCACCCACGCATCCACCCATCCACCTCTCTACATCAACCCGCCCACACCCACACCCACCCCACCCGCCCTTTCATCCACCCATGCAGTAAAACGTGCTCTATCTTATTTAAAGCCAATTAAACGCATACTTTCTTGCCCAGTGTACAGCTGGATCTGTGACGACCCGCACTCCGTGCATAGACGTCTTCTCGATAAAGTCCTTAACAAGGCCATGATGGGATTCCGCGTCTGTCATACTGTCTGACATCTGATATCTAAAATATACATAAATTATGAAGAAATTGTATGCACTTAATTATGTTGAGATTATGAGAACCCTGCTTTCATATCAAGAACGCATCCCGCACAACCTATCCATTTATAAAGTACCTACTTTTCTTACTTTTCCTTCTTTTTGAACATTGATTCATCCTACTTTGTCATACTTTCTTAATTAGGGTTCCTTATCAAAAATGAAAAAAAATTGCTTTTGAAGGCAGTAGAATTTAGTGTATATCGTAAACTAATCTTTAACTATTACCCCGTGCAATGCTCAAATAATGCTATATACATTTCATGGTTCGCATTCGGAAACCATTTTGAATATTTTGAAAATAATGTGTATGGAAGCTGTTAAGGTCTCAGACTTCCATTCAAATTATTTTCAGACGTGTCGATGTAATCGGCCAACTTACAAGCATTATTGAGGTCAAACATTGTTGCGAAGACCATTGATTTAACAAACCTGCTTGCATGTTATCTAACTCTGTGTCTGAGATACCGCTGATTTAGTCAAAGTTCGCGGACGCTGCCCTTTGCAAATTCTCACATGAAGGGTGCCATGTCAGAATCTTCCTACCGCGAATAAAGAGGTCCGGCTCCGGGACAATACAAGCATTCGGGAGTTAAGCAATATGGCTGAAGGCAGTCGTCGTCGTCATCGTCGTCGTTCGCGAATTCGTTGCTACGTGTTCCACTATATATGTTTAGGCATCTTTCGGAGCAGTGCCTCACAATGTCCAATTCCAATGGCACTACCTAATAGGACGTTGCAGACTTCCAGTTCGTAGTCTTCTGGCTATACATGTACCAGCACAGCAGCCTGGTGGCTATACATTGTAGGTCCATTGATTAAATTAAAATATTCTTTATTTATCTATTTTAATTCTAATATATCATCTAGTAAATCATCTTTGTTTTGCAGAGTTTACTGTGTGAGGTATAAGCGACACACTCTCGCTATCAATAGACTAGAGACAAGGCATTGTAGATCATGGGTAATTCAGATGAACCAACACCAAAACGGAAACCCACTGACTATAAACAGTGTCTAAGACCGCCAGAGCAGTAAATACAAAACGGGTAAGGAGTTTAAGGTTCTCAGCTAACCAGGGTCTGAAAGCTCTGAAGAGTTCTTGATGAGTGTATCAACGAAATCCCAATACGAAATACAAAATCGTACCTTCGTTACACTGCAGCAAAGACTGAAAGGGTTATCTGCAGATGATCTCAGACTTCAGAAAGATGTTTGGCATGAAACGTGTTACTCTGAAACAACGCTCAAGCAGCATACTGAGCTTGACACAGAGACCAGAAACTCACAGGCACTGAATCAAGATGATGTAGGTCTTCTTACTGAGCGGATGAAGGGTAGATTATCTACACCCCAACCTCAGTCAGAGACTGGCCAATACGTAACGTCATTAGCTGGTGCAATAGACCTTTCCCACATTAGCGTTTTTTGGGAAAATACCCTCCCGGAATGCATAGCCTATACCATTTCCGGCTGGTAACCGCGATAGGCGGTGTTGCTTCCTTTGGCATAGGCAGCAACAGCACCCAGTCAAATTAGTTTCAAAATAAGCAACAGCTTACATGTATGGGTTTCTGGAAATTGATATTCAATTGTTAATTGAAGCAATTGTAAAGAGCAGTGATAGTGATATTTGGTGAGTGAATCTTGCTGATATACGTGCTAAAGATTTCCTTGCAAGAGACAAAGCCTGTCATAAAATTTGCTATGCAACAAACTGGAGTCAATTCGTTCAAACGCGCAAATACAAAGCTCAGGTATATGTAGTAATCATTATACGTCGATTGAGTTTATCTCGGCTGAAGTTAAATTCTACGCAGAAATACAGGAACTTGTTGATGATGGCCAATTTGTAAGTTCTCCAGATTCGGAAATTGTGCACAAGGACACTATGCGAGACTATGGAATTTAATATTATAGCATCGCCCGAGGACAGCTTTTGCAGAAACTTCTTTAAAATGTAGTATGCGAAATAACTGAGAGTAAAGCCAAAACACCATCGATCATATATAGCAAATAATCTTGTCATATTGACTCACACAGCTGTTCATGCCGCTATCAATGAAAAAGACATTAAGGTGAATATGGTGCAAACATTCAAATGTGCGAAACTTCAACGCCAGCGCATACTTGCATCAAAAACTGAACGGCCATGGGCATTTAAAAGCAGTTTGTTGGATTTCAGTAAATGAGATATTACAGGCGAGTTGATGGCATTCGTGAGGTGAATAATTCAACGGCGCCGAACAGCTACCACGTTAGCAACAGCTTAAAATCTGCATAGGACCTGCATGCTCTTATCTCTGTGTAGCAAGTGAATGCAAACACCAGCGACAGATGCCGCTTATTCCAAAGACTGCAGACTCACCATTTCGCATGTATTTGAAAGTCCATATGCTATTGGACTCTCGTTAAATACACGTACTACAATTTTCGAAGTCAGAAGGCTATAAAATTACTATATGGCGGCTTTGTTGATATTTTATATGACAAATTGATGAAAGCCAGCAAAAAATTTGGTGATTATTTTGTGCGAAAAGACTGCAGTTTTTGGTGGACGAAATAGCACTGACTTGACTGAAATGTCTGACCAATCAACTCGGATGTCTTGTGAACGCGATGCTGCTGGAAAACACGGAATTTCTAACCACACTGGACTATCAATCTTGAGGTGCAACTTGCCAAATATGATGAAGAACAAAACCATAATCCAATATTCTAATGTAGATGAATCAAGTGATTGCATTATTACAGTTCTTGTAGGCTACACGCTATTGTGACTGGCATCTCTACTTGACCACTGTCGAAAAGGCTTTGTGCTCTCTTTTTGCCCACACTCGCTTGGAATATGGAGTCATATTCCAGAGTACCTAGACAGAATGCAGAGGCTCAGGATCGCAGAATCAGATGTATGGAATGAGCTCGTTAATGGGTAATTCACGGCGAATACCAGCAACATAGTTCCATTCACAAGAATAAGTGTTGACCCGGCGATGGAACACTTGAACAAAGCTTCTGAGGGGTATGATGGAAAATGTGGCATAACTTCCATGCTTGCAACACTTCTCAGGTTTTGCCTCACTGCCACAGAATAGATATTTCCACTTTATCCACCCATCATATGACGTCATAATCAACTACCTGACGTGTAGGATGACATCATAATCATGACGTTATGATTGAGTCGAAATAGCCAGTCTTTAGCGCTTAATAGTCAGGCACGTTGTACGAATTGAATGTATTTACCATTTAATAAACATTCTGTTGAATATTTTGAAAGTAATTTGACTGGATGCTGTTGCTGCCATATGCAGCAACAACGCCCTGTCAAACTAGTTTCAAAATATTTAACAGCTTACCTGTATAGTTTACTGGAAATTGATAGTCATGGAGTTCAGGGATCGATCGGTTCCAACACGAACGAGGGGTGTGTGGAGTTTAGATAAAGATGGGTGGGGCACAGTTAAAACTGGAAAGGTTCATTGTTACGAATTTCAAAGGAGTTTGCACATTTAGCAGAAGTTTCACAACTAACAACATGCATGCATCAACATGTATAAGGTAACCTACCAAGAGGACTGTATTTCCCATCCTAAGGTAATGCTAGATGAGTGTAATATGTTTGCGGGTAAATTTTGCTCAAATTGATAGCAAATAAAGTTATACCACTGAAAGTTCAAGAGGCGATCCTCAATATAGAGAACTTTGGCCTGAAATCCTTCAAGTCATTTGTAGTGGAAAGACTAAACGTTGACCAAAACATGTGGTCTAAGATGACAAAACTAAACCAATGGTGATGGAACTCTGCTTGCATTGATCTACCTGTGAAATCAATGAGTGAAGTTATGATCCTCAAGGCACTAACATCTCTCTTTGCCATGCATCTTGTAATATCAAGACCATCAAGAAATACAGTGTACATGGAAGAAGTGATAGGGCCACATGAACTATCAAATAGAAATAGAATTCTCATTTAGCCTGATGGATCGATACATCCTACAACTGATAAGAGTAAGTTCAGGTAATAGCACTTCTAGAAAGTATTGTGATACCTGCTGAGAACGAGGTTATGGAGCATCCCAACTAATGCTTAGAGATGGAACTACATGTACCGATATCAAAATAGTGCCTAATAATATATGGCAGTTGTCCAGGAATTAATGTCACTTAAGAACCTTAGGGGTTGTAGGGAACTCGGTATATCCGGTATTGAGATTATCAAAAATAGGGCTATGGTTATGAGCATGTTTGCGTCATATTTGACAATTGTACCATAGCTACATCAGTGAAAGAACCTACAAGAGAATGGAGAAAGGTACAACAAAAGCAGCAGATGCGTATATCGTCGATAACGCAACACACATCAAGGATGCTAAATCATGTCTTGCCAACAATGAAACCAACGACTTAGTGACATTGTTTCTTGCAGAAACGTTAATTGAGAGTGGATACCCAATGAAAATATTGACGTTCACTAGAAAGAGTGCGAAGAGAACTTTTGATTGTAACATAGCAACAAATGTGAGCGGGCAGGAGGACGCAAACAGGCTAATGATTCTACATGCTGCTTGCAAGCGCTGGATATAAGGTGAACTTGTTTTCTCAGTATACAGACGTGTTACTTCTTGCTTTGCGCAGAGTTGAAGAATTTGGAGATGATGTAACTGTAATTATGGGCACCGGAGAAAGACGTCACAAAATTCTTCTAAAACCAATCTATGGCTATATCGAGCCGCAACGAGTAAAGGCCCTCAACAACTTGCATGCCCTGACTGGGTGCGATACTTCCAGGCGCATCCATGAAAAGGAGAAAACGACCTTCTTCAAAGCATTTCTGGAGGCTTATGATGTTGTTTTGTCGACAAGCAATCAATTGTGTGAAGGGGGTGAGCCATCAGAAGATATAATTGAAGGTTGTGAAGGTGATACAGACAGATGTTGCAAAAATAAATCACCAATAATTGTGTAAGACATCCTAGTCACTGGACACTGATGGCCGTCCAGTGCATAAATCTACTAAGCGTTCTACGAGGTGGCCTCAAGAAAGTAGGATTCGGTGCACTCAAGTCAAGAATGGGCCTGCGGAAGCTAAGGATTTCGGATGAGGACAAGACACAGGGGACAAAAGCGAAGACGGACTGATTGCAGTTGTAGGATGTCTCTACTACTACAGCCGCAGAATACAGTAATCAGACATACATCCTAGATCCGTGACTACCAGCCATGATATCATCTTGAGATTTGACTTGTAGTTCTTCATAGGGCATATATAGCTTTCCAACATATGTAGTTCATAATGTTGTGTGTATTTCTGGATTCTTGACAAATGTGTGCTTGAAACACGATAAATATACAATAATGCATTTAGAACATAGGTTTTGTTGGCAGCCATTTTGAGATCCAAAATGGCCGCCATTCTATCAAATTTATAATGATATTATCGAAGTCCATGGACCCAAACATCTGGGCATAGCCACTAGAATTGTGTTCATAGCTCTCTCAATAACCGACATACCGACAAAAATAGTTTCTATGTGGCAGTCATTTTGAAATCCAAAGTGGCGGCCATGAGGGTTAATTAAATAGATGGTAAACGTGAAATCTTTTATCCTTGGACTATTTAGAGTGAATTCACCTTTCCAGAGTATCAATCAATCATCTGACCTCGTATGATGTCATAATCAGCTCAGCGCGTGCATGATGACGTCACAATCTTTACGTCATAAAGGGTTCCATATAGACCGTCATCAAATCTCAAATAGTCCGACACGTAATATGAACTGTATGTCTTTGTAATTCTTTGCTATTTAATAAACCATGTTTAAGAAACTTTAGACAGCAACAGCACCCAGTCAAATTAGTTTCAAAATATTCAACCGCTTACCTGTGTATTTTTTTGGATATTCATAGTCAATGTGAGGTGTGGGTGAAGCTTAGCTAGAGATGGGCGGCGCAAGGCTAAAACCTGAAAGGTCCATTAAGCCTATTGGCCAAAGATCTAGGGAAACATTGCACACATATGCACAGAACCCTGTGGACTATTAGATGGGGCATGCTGGATGTGTTGGTCGATACCTGGAAGCCTATATTTATCAAGCAGCTGCTTTATGTAGCCAAACCAGCTATCCAGAACTGTTTTGGTAGCCAATCGTCTTGACATGATATTGTGGAGCAGTTGAGTGTCACTTCTAATGATGTTGCCGAGCAATCAGAGCTAACGACGACGTAGTTCTGCTATAACTCGTCTAGCCCCGACAAGGAGGCAAACAACGCACATTGCTGACTGATTGCATTTTCCTGAGATGACAGGTGACATCTTTCGAGAAGATCAAAATGTTGTTTTTGCCATATGAAGATTTCCAATCCATAAACGAAACGTGGCATAACGTACAAGTTGAAGATGTTGACACAGATTTTAGTTGCTAGGCCATTTTAACCATGAAGTTCCGCTCCAGGTAGGCTATAAAAGGCTCTTCTAGCGCATGATATCCGCTCTTGAACGTTAAGATTTGTCTCCCCTTTCAGTACGGTCCAGGTAGGTTACTTTCGATGATTGCGAAAGCGTGCAATCACCGAGTGTCCAGTCTGTGAGTGTTTCGGCGTGGTTTCATGGTGCTGGCTTGCGGAGTACCGATGCCATTTCTGGGTGTATTATACAATCACAACTTTCACATCAGCCATGTTGAAGAGGTGATTGTGCTAGTATTACATCTATATTTTTTTGCCTATTTCTGTTTATTCTTTGATTGTCAGACTACCATTAGCTGTTTCCCGAAAACCAGTTGATTCGATTCCCATTAAAATTTAACGTCACGATGGTATTTTCTTATAATGCATTGTTTTCTATGCTCTAACTCGATTTGGGTGTATTATAACAAGGTCGATAGAATCTGGGTTGCTGCGAGTGAAGCGTGAAAGTAGGTCACTCTGACATATTTTTGTAGCGCTACATACTGTAAACATAGGCCTACAATGCATGCATACTCCAAGTTTGATTTGGTAAAGAAAACACTCTTGAAACGACAGCACGGAATAAGCTTGTCTGTCTGTCTGTCTGTCTG